>CAUYPK010139720.1:0-46868 GCA_963574355.1 Loris lydekkerianus | reverse complement strand
ACAAAAATTAGAATGTCAAGTTAAGCTGGTAATCAAATCAGGACACAATTCCCTTCACAGTAGCTTCAAAGAAAATGAAATACCTTGGGATATACCTAACAAAGATATAAAGAAAGATCTGTACAAAGAGAACTATAAAACCCTGAGAAAAAACATGGCTGATGACATTAACAAATGGAAGGACATACCATGCTCATGGCTGGGAAAATCAACATTAACAAAATTTATATACTACCCAAAATGATTTACACATTTAATGCAATCCCTATTAAAATACCAATGTCATACTTTGAAGAACTTGAAAAAAATTGTTGTTCATTTCAGATGGAACCCAAAAAACCCCAAATAGCTAAAACAATTCTACGCAATAAAAACAAATGTGAAATCATTATATTACCAGACTTCAGGTTACACTACAAATCCATAGTGATCAAAACAACATGGTATTGGCATAAAGATAGAGATACAGATCTATGCAACAGACAAAAAAAAAAAAAAAAAAAACATACAGATGAAATCAGCCTCATATTACCTCAATAAACTAAACAACAGCATACATTGGGGAAAACAATTCATATTTAATAAATGGTTCTGGGAGAAATAGCCACATGTAAAAGACTAAAATTGGACTTGCAGCTCTCACTACTTACAAAAATTCACTCACTCTGAATAAAAGATTTAAATCTAAGACACAAAATAATAAAAACTCTAAACAACAGTGTGGGAAAAACTCTTAATAATATAGACCTAGGGAAAGATTTTATCAAGAAGACTCCATTTGGCAATCGCAGCAATGTTGAAAATAAATGGAACCTGATCAAATTTAAAACCTCTGCACAGCTGAGTACACAAATAACAAAGCAAACAGGCAACCCTCAGAATGTTATGAATCTGACAAAGGGCCAGTAACCAGAACCTACAGAGAACTCAAGCAAAGCAACAAGAAAAGAGCAAACAACACAACTAATCACTGGGCAAGAGAAATGAACAAAACATTCTCCCAAAGAGCTGAAAGAATGGCTCACAAACACATGAAAAAATGCTCATCATGCTTAAGCATCAGAGAAATCCAAATCAAAACCACCATGAGATATCACTTCCTACCACTGGGAATAGCCCACGTCTCAAGTCCAAAGGCTGCAGATGTTGATGAGGGTGCAGAGAGAAGGGAATATTAATACTTGTTAGTGAGATTGCAAACTGACAACTTTTTTGGAAAGAAGTATGGAGATTCCTCAAAGTACTAAAATTAGACCTTCCATTTGAGCCCACAGTCCCATTACTATGTCTCTACCCAGAAGAAAAAAAAGGACATTCACATTTTAATGTTTATAGCAGCTCTTCACAATGGCAGAGACATGGAAACAACTCAAGTGCCCATCAAGCTATGAATGGATTAACAAACTGTAATATACGTACACCATGGAATACTATTCACTCTTAAAATAATCTTTTGTATTTAGCTGAATTGAATTGATGAAGATTCTCCTTAGAAAGTACCATAAGAATGAAGAAAACAATCATCCCTTGTACTCAACACCAATTTTAAACTCGTAAATGGACTACAGGCCCTCATCAGAGAAAAAACACAAATTTAAGACAGGGAGTAAGAGGGAAGGGGTTCAGTAAGCTCCCATATAAGGGGTGCAATGTTGGGGTATATGGCACATTGCTTCAATTAAGGAGTTAAATACAACTCAGACATTTCCTAACAAACACAAACAATGTAATCTAAATGTACATACCTACATTTTAACCTGAAACTTAAAATA
This sequence comes from Loris lydekkerianus, assembly GCA_963574355.1. Classification (NCBI taxonomy): domain Eukaryota; kingdom Metazoa; phylum Chordata; class Mammalia; order Primates; family Lorisidae; genus Loris; species Loris lydekkerianus. The sequence continues at coordinate 45,096 of CAUYPK010139720.1, read as the reverse complement.
AATAAATAAGTAAAATAATTCTTATCTTGGAAGGGTGCTTAAATGAGACCTTTGTGATCCTCCTATTATAGTTCCTTATATATGTATATGCATAATTTTTAAATAAAGGAATTTTTATTAAAGGAAATTTATTTAATAAATAAATTTATTTAATAAATAATTTTTAAAATAAATTTTAAAAATCATCAAAAATTTCCGAATGTGTTGGCTCAGTGCCCATAGCTCAGTGGTTAGGACGCTAGCCACATACACTGAGGCAGATGGGTTGAACCCTGCCCGGGCCTGCTAAACAATGACAACTGCAACAACAAGCTGGGCAATGTGCCTGTATTCCCAGCTACTTGGGAGGCTGAGGGAAGAGAATCGCTTAAGCCCAAGAGTTTGAGTTTGCTGTGAGCTGTGATGCCATTCTGCTCTAGTGAGGGCAGAATAGCGAGACTCTGTCTCAAAAAAAAAAAAAATTAAAATAAATAAATAAATAAAATTTCCCAAACTGGAAACAAAAAATATATTTCATAATGGAAGTCTTAGCCATCTCAATCAGGCAAGAGAAGGCAATCAAGGGTATACAAATAGGGTCAGAGGAGATCAAACTCTAACTCTTCACAGATGATATGATTTTATACATGAAAAACCTCAGGGTCTCAACTATAAATCTCTTAGAAGTGATCAAGGAATACAGTAGCGTCTCAGGATACAAAATCAATACTCACAAATCAGTAGCTTTTATATATACCAATAATAGTCAAGCTGAAAAAAATAGTCAAGGACTCTATTCCTCTTATACTAGTGCCAAAGAAGATGAAATATTTGGGAATTTACCTAACAATGGATGTGAAATATCTCTATAAAGAGAATTATGAAACTCTGAGAAAAGAAAGAACTGAAGATGTTAACAAATGGAAAAGCATACCATGCTCATGGCTGGCAAGAATCAACATTGTTAAAATGTTAATATTACCCAAAGCAATATACAAATTTAATGCAATTCCTATCAAAGTACTGCTGTCATAATTTAATGATCTGGAAAAAAATAGTACTTCATTTTATATAGAACCAGAAAAACCCTCAAATAGCTAAGAAGTTACTCAGAAATAAAAACAAATCAGGAGGAATCACACTACCAGACTTCAATCTATACTATAAATCTATAGTGATCGAAACAGTATGGGAATAGAGAGGTAGAAGGATGGAACAGAATTGAGAACCAAGAGATGAATCCAGACACTTACTGTCATTTGATCTTTGATAAATCTATCAAAAATATAAACTGGGGGAAAGATTCCCTATTTAACAAATGGTGCTCAGAGAACTGGCTGGTGACTTGTAGAAGGCTGAAACTGGAATCACACCTTTCACCATTAACAAAAATTGACTGTCACTGGATAAAAGATTTAAACTTAAGACATGAAACTATAAAGATTCTTGGAGAGAGTACAGGGAAAACACTTGAGGAAATTGGCCTGGGAGAATACTTTATGAGGAGGACCCCCTGGGCAATGGAAGCGACATCAAAAATACATTACTGGGATATGATCGAACTAAGAAGCTTCTCACAGCCAAGAACACAGTAAGTAAAGCAAGCAGAAAGCCCTCAGAATGAGAGAGGATATTTGCAGGTTATGCTTCTGACAAAGGTCTGATAACCAGAATCCACAGAGAACTCAAACTTATTAATAAGAAAGGAACAAGTAATCCCATTTCATTGTGGGCAAGGGACTTGAACAGAAGCTTCTCTGAAGATGATAGGAAAATGGCCTCCAGACACATGAAAAAACACTCATCATCTTTAATCATCAGAGAAATGCAAATCAAAACCAGTTTGAGATACCATCTAACTCCAGTAAGAGTGGCTCACATAACAAAATCCAAAAACTACAGATGTTGGCGTGGATGTGGAGAAAAGGGATCACTTCTGCACTGATGGTGGGAATATAAGCTAATACGTCCCATTTGGAAAGAAATATGGAAAATACTCAGGGATCTAAAAATAGACCTGCTGTTTGAACCTGCAATTCTTCTACTAGGAGTATATCCAAAAGACCAAAAATCACTTTATAACAAAGATATTTGCACCAGATTGTTCATTGAAGCTCAATTCATAATAGACAAATCGTGGAAGAAGCCCAAGTACCCATCGACCCATGAATGGATTAATAAATTGTGGTATATGTATACCATGGAATATTATGCAGACTTAAAAAAGATGGAGACTTTGCCTCTTTTATGTTTATATGGATGGAGCTGGAACCTATCCTACTTAGTAAAGTAACTCAAGAATGGAGGGAAAAGTGTCCAATGTACTCAATACTATTATGAAACCAATTTACAATTACTCACACTTTCATATGAAGAATAGATCACAACTATGGCCCAGGATGAAGGGGGGATGAGAGGGAAGAGGGGAGGTCAAATGGAGGGAAGGTGAATGGTGGGATCACACCTATGTTGCATATTGCAAGGGTACATGTCGATGTATTAAGTGTAGACTATAAATATCTTAACACAATAATTAAGTAAATGAGGTGAGGGATATATTAACCAGTACATTGTAAACATTCCAAATTATATATGAAATCAGCACATTGTACCCCGTAAATGCATTAATGTATACATGATCTACCTCTTTATGATTTAATAGTAAAATACATATATATATATATCTCCTTTTCCCTTTTACTTTCTAGTGGACATTTGATTGAATAAGAGCCCCTTCCAAACCAACATTTCTCAAACTCAGCGTCAGTTCCCCTCCTGCACTGCCAATCTTGCTCCACACAAAGACTTATTGTGGTTGTCAGAAATGCCAAACTTTTACTTGCTCAAGTCAAATGTGTGGTTCATCCTGAACTCCTCTCATTCTTGCACTCCCCATGTGAAATCTATCAAGAAGTTCTGTTAGCAATATCCTTAAAATAGATGAATGAATGATGTGGCTACATATTGCCTCCACAGCTTCCCCATTGACCCAGCCAACACCCTTTCTCACTGGTTAACAGCAATATCCTTCTAACTGGTTTGTCTGCTTTCCTGCTCCCTTTTCCTTTAAAGCAGTGGATCTCAACCTTCCTAATGCTACAGCCCTTTAGTACAGATCCTGTGGGTCACGACCCACATGTTGAAAATGCTTCTTCTTACTTAACACAGTGCCAAAAGTAAGTTTTTTTTTTTTTTAACATAAGTTGTATGCTGTTTATACTCTATTTAAGACGAATAAATAGTTCCCTATGCCAAACAAAATAAAAGCCTAAGGTCTAGAGTAACCGAAATGTTCTGTGTAATGGGTACCCCCCACCCTTCTCCTTATACTCTCCCTCTCAACTTCTGCTCTCCCCATACCAGGACCTTTGCTGTCCCTTAAACACATCACAAATCTTCCTGCCTTAGTGCTTTGCACTCATTGTTTCCCCTTCTGGGGTGATCTCCCCTCACCCTCACCATCAGCATAACTAACTCCTCACTGATGTCCAATGTTTGCCCGGCATTATTCTCGTGATTCCCCTTACTACAGCAACCTTCTCTACCTTTTTTCCCTAATACCCCTGGTGCTCCTAACCTGGCTCTATTTCATCTATTATTCCTAGCACATTCCTAGCATCTATCTGATAGTCTTATTTATTATGTTTATTATTTAGGATTTGTCACCCGCTATAATGCACACAAGGGGGTCTTTGTTTCATTCACTCATTTATCTTAGAGACCTAGATCAGAACCCAGGATATGGTAGCTATAGAACTAGTGAATGAATGAATGATATGAATTACCTTTCACTCAAATATATATGCATATATGCATACATTTGAATCTTCGGAGCTATGCTTAACATTATCTTGTATTATTGCATCATTAATTTTTAACTAATTCTTTCACTTTTCACTATTTTAATATTTAATGACCAAAAGCATGTATATATATATATATATATATATATATATATATATATATATACATTTATATATATATATATATATACACTGCATTTGCCTATTTATAGATAAAGTAACTTGGGTAGTTTTAAAATGTTTCAATTAATCTTGTGTCAAACCCCATTTTAAGAAATTAAAGTATCTGGCTTATTGATTTAAGTAAAATAATATAAAAGAATATCACTTCACTAAGAATAAGGTAAATTTCCACATCTGCTACTCTATAATTCCGGATAAATTACTTAAAATTTTCAAGCTTATAGAATAATAAGCTCCTTTTTTGAATTGTATTTCATTTGTTTGAAAGGGTAAAAGATAATACAGGGCAATTCTTTTGAGAACTATAAGACTTTATTCAAGTGTAGTTTTATCAAGTTAAGTTACCCTCAAACTCTAAGAGTTGTAGTTGTCCTTCAGGTGATTCTGTAACTAAGTTTGAGCTACCATATTTTGCGAAGTGTAATGTGCGCCTATGTTTTTTTACCCAAACTTTCAGAAAAAAAAAAAATTTCATTTTAATTTTTTTATTCAATTTTTTTTCTGTTTAGGTGCCTGTTTTTAGTAATTTTTTAACCTGTTTTTAGGAATTTTATAAAAATATCAGCTAGATTGCTAGCACCCACCTAAATGTGTGAAAATAAATTCTCACTCTTAGTTGCCCCAAAATGCTTTCATTACAAGTTAAACAGAACTAATTACCATATTCTAGGGCATTACTTAGCATATTGATATTGCTACTGCTCTCTACAGTTATACTGTTAAATGCATAAGTATAAATAAAAGAATTTAAAACATTTATATAGATATGGAATTATAACTACTATCTTTTTAAATTTTGGTATTATACGTGTATCTTTAGGTAGATTAATTTTATAGATATCTGATAAATTAATGGATGGAAAAATAGATGGATAAAAAGGTAGATGGATAGATACACAATATTACTAATATACAGGTGTGGCTAATAATTTTTTTTAAGTCATTGCAGATTTACTCTTTGTAATTTGTGACACTTTTTCATGTCATAATCAGGCTTTCCGAAATTTACATCAAAATGGATAGAAAGAACAAAGAATATGGCAGGCATAACATCCCTGCCAACAAGAAAGAGACAAATCCTTCTGCACCTCCACCTTGTGTGTTATCTGAAGGGAATAGTAGTGGCAATAGATCAAAGCTAATGTTAAAGTGACCTCATCTCTCTGTCCCGTGACCAACCCCCTTGAAATGGGAGGGTGCTCCATGAATATCAGTATATGTGAGAAGACCTTACTAGGGCATACTCCAGTATAATACCAGTTCCAACAGCAGTCTGAGAAATGGTGCTGTCTTTGCATCCCAATAGGTAGAAACTACTGACAAGTGCAAAATGGAGCATGAAAACACTTCTAGTGATTTTCCCAGTTGTTACAACTGGAAATAGTTACTACAGTGATATTCTAGCATTTGCCAAGAGTGGTGCCTGGGTAAGCAAGATGAAGCAGAACCTCTAGCTTCCTATGCATGGCAGGCAGGAATCAAAAATGTCCTGCCCGAGAAATGCATAGGGTATGAAAAGGCTGAGGGAATAATACAGGTGTAGGTAATCATAGGAAGTGACCTCAGAATAGGGAGGACTTTTGACCCTAGAACCAAGCGGATGGATAGCAGTAGGGGTTAGAATTCACCCCAAAAAGAATAGACAAGCAAGAGTGAATTTCATGTCAGCACCAACCATCTACAGAAATTTGGTGCAGAACATCTATTGATCTTATTTTCCATTTTACTGGAAAAAATTTGATGAATCATGGATCATCTGTCCACTCCTGGCCCAATCAACCCTGCACAAATGATGCAGTCATGTCTAAATGCTGCTTCCAGACATGAGATTTGGGGGATAAGAGATACAGATCTTAGGGGATGATGGTTCTCAATTTGGGAACTTTGTCAAAACTTGCATTCTATAGATAATAGAAAGCAACTTCTTTAAGAGAAGCAAAGGAAAATTCTATTTGGTGTTCATTATCACAGCAGAATAACCAATTAATGACTTAGATGTATATTTCTTTTTCTTCTACAGTTTTCATTTTTTATGAATTCTGAACATTCTATGGAGAAAATCTAAATTATGGTAGACTTTGAAATAATTTTTTCTGATACATCACAAATTAACAAAGTAATGTAATGAATGGCCTCATGAGAAACCTGAAGCTGGAGTTAACTGGACAATCTCTGGAAGTATTTTCATGCTCCACTTTACAGCGTGTCAATATTTTCTACCTATTGGGATGGAAAAACAGCATCATTTCTCAGATTGCTGTTGGTACTGGTATTACTGTATACACTCAGTCCCTGAAAGCTTTTTTGCTTATTATCTTATTCCTGTTTTCCCCAAGAAAGGTAAAGACAGGATCTTTTTTAAAATGTGCATTCTAGCTGAGGATGAGCCTGGGGAGAATGTAATAACCCTGCGTTCTTTTCAAGTGCTGGACTCATGCCCTGGGAGCATGCAGTGAGAAGAAACAGAAGAAGCAAAATCTCAGTAAGAGAATTAAAAACAAAGCGATCAATCTCTACACTGTCTTAGTTCTTCTTTAGAGCTTAAAGTTTTTTTTTTTTTTTAATTCAGAGTAAAGAAAATGCCAGGAAGGCTATGTTAACCAGTGTGATGAAAATGTGTCAAACTGTTTATAAAATCAGTGTATGGTACCCCATGATCGCATTAATGTACAGAGCTATGATTTAATAATAAATAAATAAATAAAGGAAATCATCACTGAAGAAAAAAAAAAAAAAAGGTTGCTTCAAACAAACTTTTTCTCATCATATACCATTTCCCAATCTCCACAAATAACCAGAAATATATGTTTTAAATCGATCTCAATACAGTAGAACATCTGTAGGAACTGTAAAAAACTGGTCAACATACAGAAGTGGTCCATGTAAAGAACTAGGCCTACTGTACTGATACATACATACATGTGGTGCATGTTCAGTCAATGACAATTAGGTCAACTTAAGGAAATCGTCAATGTAGGGAGGAGGTCATCTATGGAGGCTCTACTGTTTTTTGTTTTTTCATTATGTACAAAAAAGTCATTATTGAGAGATATCAACTTTTATGGTAATATACTGGGTAGTGTTGAAAATCAAATACAAATGTATATAACCAAGAAATCATCTAAAAAAAAAGAAACCAATAAGAGGGATAGAAATTTACATATATTAGTTGCTGAAGAGAATATAGTTTCTTCCACCCTCACCCTCACTAAAAAATACAGCATGCAATCCAATCTGGATGTTTGCCTTTGATCAGCATTTTGAACTTATTTTTAGGGCAAAATCAAATTTACTTGTAATCTTGATTTTTATTTTTACTATTTCTCAAGGAATCCACATCAATTAAAACACTATCCTAAATATTGGGATGTATTATGCAATTTATTTCCCTCAAGGATAAAGATTAAAATTTAATTCAGAGACAGGAAACAAATAAAAGGAAATCAATTATATGCTAGAGTTTTGTAATCCCAGCAGTCTGGACAATTCTGCTTTATGAATGGACCTCATTTGTCATAAGTTCCTTTTGCTTATGGATTTTAATTCTCAGAGGGGCCCACAAGAGAAATTATTGGTATGGAACTGTTTTCCTAGCATGAATGCTATTGCTGTTCTATTGGAAGACAAAAACATAGACAACTAGAAAAATCAAATGTGTTATGAAATGGAACATTTGTTGTTATTTTGGGAGACTAAGTTTTTGTTGCTATTGTTGACATTATATGTTCCTGTTACTACAGCACTTTTTAAAAAGTGCTTTCCCCACAATTATTGTGCCCATTGCAAACATGAAGGTTGTTTTTCTTCATTTCACTTTTAAGATGTGATCCCAGAGATGCCATGAGGCAGTGATCCATCCATACACTGTAGCAGTGTTTCTTCAATTTTCCTATTGAGAACAATTGTCAAGGGAAGTTTATTAAAATTGCATATTCCTGGGCTCCAATCCAAACCTAGTTACAGGGCAAGATTCTTCATTAGCCATAGTAGGTACTGTGCTTGGGGTGCATGGTACTTTTACAAATCTGAGAAAGTGCATTAATTTCTTTTAAAATATGAAGAAAAATATATAATACATCACAGATTGTCTTGGATAAACATAATTCAAGATGGATTATACCAACACAATCATAAAATATAGTGTTTAATATTTATGCATGAATTAGGAGTCCACTAAAAGACAATAGTGCCTAGGTCTCATTTTTTTAAAACAATGTGATTGTACTTAGTAACCAGTATATTCAGGACTAGAGTCCCAGGATCTCCAGTTTAACCAGCACTCACAGGAATATTTTTGAAACATTGTTTTTGAATAGTATTTTAAAACATCATCCTTTCTGGATTCAGTCAGGGTTCATTCAGTGAGACAGAATCATTGTAAATATTATGGAAGTCAGGATTTTATTCCAGGAGTTAGACTTTACATAGTCGTAGGAGGCACAGAGAAATAAGGTTGGGAAGTAAGAGTCAGAAGATCCAAGCAGTCACCATGTAGCTCTCCTTAGGCTGTGGGTGAATGCAGGAGTGCAAGCTGGCCTAGGAATCTCAGAGGGAGGGCTTGTCCAGGGTAGGGAGCAGGACAGGTGAGGTAAAGGTGAACTGGGAGAAGACTCTGCAGAACTATTGCCTGAGCATCTGCCATGGGTGGGAGTCAAGGTTTGTCAACAGGACCTGCAGCCTGGCAGGAGGAGGGCAGGGTACTTAGTCAGAAACAACAAGGCAGACTTTGATGCATCTGGAGATGCTTCTGATGACCCTGGGATGAAATGACTGCTTCTTCACTCCTGCCTTTTATATCTGCGAATTTTTCATTCAACAGATACTAACCTGAAGGCATATAGGGAAAGCATTCTGGAAATACACTTACAGCTTCGCCAAGTTGACAGTGCAAATATCTGTATGTCTGCCACTTGAATGCTGGGTAATTTTCCCCTGAGTGACACATGGTCTGCTCTGTGGGCAGCCGAGGCTGTGCTGCTTCTCCTGCCCTCTCACTGGCTCTGGGATCTGGGGGAAGTGATCTAACCTGTCTGAGCCTCAATTTTCTAACTCTTCTGACAATGGAGAGTGTCAGAGTATCCACTTCAAAGGACTACTGAGAACTCAATGAGATAAATATGGAAGCGTGTTTTTGCCAGACTGTCAGACACATGGCAAATGTCCGTTACTACAAAGGAGACCACAATACCAATGAGTAAGATACAATTCTGCAAGTAGTTCTAAATCTGCTCAAACTCTAGTGCTATTTGTTATCTTAAGAATTCAATAGCATAAAGTAACCCAATCATTTGTACCCTCATGTTAATCTGAAATTTTTAAAAAAAATTTAATATCCAGAGAAATGAACCAGGCCACCTAAAAGGAATGATAATGAGATGGCCAACTTCATAGCACTGACTTTGAAAGCCAGTAGGAAATAAGGAATTAATATTTTCAATATGCTGAGAGAAAACAATTGTAAACCTAGAACTCTATTTATAAAACTGTTTTTCAAAGACAAGGTCAAAATGCATTTCATCCGTAAGAGGTTGACCATTAACGAATCTACAGTAACAGAAATTCCAAAATATGTAATGCATGTGGGAGAAGAATAATCCCAGCTCGAAGGACAAGAATGTGAAAAGGAATAATAAACAAAGATGTAAAATATTAACTAAGTCTAAGTAAATGTCAATTGTATTAAAGATGAAATTAATACTATCAGTAATTGATTCATTATGATATATTTTACCACCAAACGAGACTCAGCAGATTTCTGGGACTCTTTTGAGAGTCTTTGCCGCAGCAAACTTAAAAAATTTAGCTATTTTGCCTTAGGTGGTGGCTCTCCACTTACATGACTGGAAACGATTCCAAAATTGACTCCTGAATTTCATGTTATGGCAAGCATATTCTGTACTGTAGAAAAGTCAGAGGAACAACACTTAGTCTAGTACAAGTCTAGTCTCTAAATCAACAAGTAATTTCATGTTTCGGTATTCTTTTAACAATTCTAATTTTTCAGGGACTTGACTTTCAGAGCTTATGTAAATCTGAATACAGCCAAAGCTACTAGATTTCTCTTAGTATATTTTCTCCCCTCTTTGATGAAGAGTTCCTTATTTTTAATCAGTCACACACAAGAATAGAGCTTGCATTTTCCATTTTCCTTGGCTAGCCAGTTCTAGCCAGTGAAATCCACTAAAACCTAATGAGTGCAATTCCCAAGATATGTCTATAAAGGGAAGAAGTGTGCTGTTAACTGCCCTACCCCACTTGTTCAAGACTGTTAACGTCATAGTGAGACACCGTGAGGCCCAAAAAGAAGGCATGCTATGGATAGCCAAGCAGTAAGTGGGAGAAGCCTGTGTCTCAGACTCTGCACGGAACTTTACCTTTGTTCAAGCCATGTTTCTGTTTTTGTTGTAGTTGTTGTTGTTGGTTTTAGTTTGGTATATATTTTGTTCGTTTGTTTGTTTTTTTCTTAGTTGGACCTACAACCTCAACAAGACTGGCTATAAAACATACATATGTAAATTTATAGAGGCACTGAAATTTTGTTATTGTAAACACTGCTCTACATCTTTACATTTCACTGAAAACTGTATTATTATTTCTTATGTTGTCAATATTTTACAAATTTTCCTTTTTTTATTTCAAAAAGTTAAGGGGGTACAAATGTTTTAGGTTACATGAATCACATTCGGAATGCTCAAGTCCTGGCTAAAGGTGTGCCCGTCACCCAAATAGCGTTCATAGTCCTCAGCCTTTAGGTAGATTTTTGCCTCTCTTCTCCTTCCCCCTCCCCCCCATTGATTTCCATCGAGTTTTACTTCCTCTGTGTACATTCGTGATCATCAGTCAGTTCTAATTTAATAGTGAAGACAATTGGTGTTTGTTTTTCCATTCTAGAGACATTTCACTTAAGGGAATTGTTGCCAGTTCCATCCAGATTGTTGCAAAAGGTATTAATTCATCTTTATTTATTTATTTATTTTTTTTGTGGCTGTGTACCACATTTTATTAATCCACTCGTGAATTGATGGGCATTAATGGTTGGATTGCAAAATAGTACAACCTCTATGGAAAACAGTATGTAGACTCCTTGATAAAGTGAAAATAGTCCTACTATTTGATCCAGCAATCCCACTATGGGGTATTTACCCAAAGGAAAAAAAAGATATTTCACCAAGAAGACACCTGCACTTGAATGTTTATTGATGCACAATTCACAATTGCAGAGAAGTGAATCAACCCAGTGCCCATTAATTCACAAGTGGAGGGATATTTTACTGATTTTCAAAAGCTACTTTATATTTTAGAAGACAATGCCATGATCATGAATGCACTAAGAAATCTAGAGGAATGTCTTATGAAAGTACTTTTATCTATAAAGCACTTCTCCTCGAGAAAGAAGGCATGTACTTTTTTTGATTAAATTTTTATGCCCTGTCCAAATGTACAGGTAATTTTAAGTAATAGCAAAAATAATAGAGAATGGCTTCATTGGCATTTGTTTTAATAAAACTGTAATTGAGACTCAGAGCCAATACAACTAGCATACATAATCATTTCATTTTAACAAAGAGAACCTTTACAAAAAATAGCTGACTGCTTCCTTTGTCTAGACAAAATCACTTTGTAGACTCTACAGAGCTAAGCCCAGAAAATGATTAAATTACACAATATTTAAGGCTGGTTTTCATGGCAACACTAAATAATTCTATCACATTTTTTTTTTCTTTTTTCTTTTTTGCAATCATTTGTGGTTATAATATTTGAGACACATGTTAAGCCTGGTGTTTTGTATATAAATTATTTACATTTTCTTCTTTTTAAAGAATTTCATGTTGGAGTAAGCTATGTTTACAATAAGAAAATACTAACCGTACAGATGTAAAGAATCAGTTTCCAAAAATCTGATAATACATATTTTTATAACATTAATTTCATAAGACTAAATGCTTACATTTCAAAAATTAAAAGTGTGTTATAATTAACCACATGATTATATTAACTGTGCTGTGTTAGGCTTTTATTTATTAAGTTTTAAACTCAGGATTTGATCTGCATTTGTTAGTTGTTAATATTATAAAATATACTGATAAATCAACTCTCTATTCCAAGAATAAAAAAAAAAAAAAACAAATAACTTAATTTACACAAATAAAACATAGTTCCACACAAATTTTAATAAAAAATACTTTCTACTTCATTGTTAACATGTATTTTCCTTTAAAATCATTATTTATGAACAATATTTTCAAGCATGCTCTCCCTAACATTAAAAGGTGAAATCACAGTTTTTCAATTTGCTCTCCTGAGGAAGAGAGTAGATATGTCATAGCTTTTGATCTATATGGTATAATTGTGGAATAATGACTAAATTTCTCTGTTACAGAATATCTTCAAGAACCAATGGGCAGTAACTGCCACTCCCTCTGTTGTGAGGGTGATGGACCTTGATATTGTGAAGTGTACAGGAACATGTGAAAGGCAAGGAATATGGTAAAAATAAAATTTAGTTTTTCTTTTACAAACTAGAATTTAATAGAATAAAAATATAAAAACTACAGACAAGATAATTATCCATAACATTACTATGTAGAGATAAGTGCCATTCATATTTTGACATATTTCTTCTATTGATTTTAACTTAATCTTATGTATCTATATATATATGTATATATATATATATGCATACATATATATATAGATACATATCTCTATACAATAATGAATTTTATATTGAGTTTATATTATATAGACTACTCATATTTATATATTTTAAATGTCTTTTAATAACTGTGTATGGTTGTATTTCATGAGATTTTTACAATCCTTCATTTTTGAGGCATTCAATAAGCAATTGCCTTTTCAGACACTATTAATAGAAACCAAGTTGAAATGACAAGCGAGACACTATTTATTCACTCTCTTACCTCATCCTTTTTCTAAAGCATAGGGCAGTAGGCACATGATATTTTGACCCTATTATAATGAAAATAATGTGACGTCACTTGTTCTGTCTCCATTGAAAATTAGGCATAGATATAATTCCAAATGCCAGTGAGTATACAGAACATCTTGGCACTTAAATGATGACCTTATTTCAAGTGTGTAGCCTGCCCTAAAAGAGCAAAGGCAGATGATTGAGATTGAGGAAGTACTGCTCAGGGTAATTATGATGTACTTTGGAAGCACTTATTCTTCTTCACTAAAAATGTGCATACATATGTATAAGCACCACCCCCACACACATGCAGCCCTGGGAGTGCTAGGGATTTATGACAATTGTACATATTGGGGCTCTACTTTTCTTGTTTGTGCTTTCTTACGCACTTCTAGATAACAAGTAAAGAAACTTTGAGGTACTTTATTATTATTGAGTCTTTAGTTTCTATTCTGTAAAAAAGATTTGTGAAAGTTACTCTTTAGGACAGAGGTACTCAAACTTTTTAAACAGGGGCCAGTTCACTATCCCTCAGATCGTTAGAGGGCCGGACTATAATTAAAAAAAAACTATGAACAAATTCCTATGCACACTGCACATATCTTATTTTGAAGTAAAAAAACAAAACGGGAACAAATACAATCCCACCGCTGCATGTGGCCCGCGGGCTGGAGTTTGAGGACCCCTGGTTTAGGAGATTAAAACGGTTGTTTCTTATAAATCAAAGATATATAATACTATTAAGAAAGTCAAGCACATGCACTTTTCTTTGGATTATCGTATTAATACTTAACTAAGCAGCATAATCATCTGCCCAGTAATACCAATTTTAGACCCTTTCTAGACTTAAAAAAAAAAAAAAAGCATACAATTATACAATTGCCTTTCTGAGTGAGTCTGACAAAAGTTTATACTTTTGAAAGAGGGGTATTTTTCAATATTATATTCAAATTAACTTATACTTATCTTTTTATATAAGCTAAGTAATAATAATTTAAGGTCACAATATCATAATTTACTTATACAATAAAATTTCCTGGCTCAGTGCCTGTAGCTCAGAAGCAAGGGCACCAGCCACATACACCGGAGCTGGTGGGTTTGAACCCAGCCTGGGTAGGCCAAACAACAATGACAACTGCATCAACGAAAAAAATTAGCCGGGCATTGTGGTGGGAGTCTGTGGTTCCAGCTACTTGGGAGGCTGAGGCAAGAAGATCGCTTGAGCCCAAGAGTTGGGGGTTGCTGTGAGCTGTGATGCCATAGCACTCTACCCAGGGCAACATAGTGAGACTCTGTGTCAAAATAAAATAAAATAAAAATAAAATAAAATAAAAAAGTTTCCTAATGCAATGTATAATGCCTGCTAGTTATCAATTTTTAAATGTAGAATGTTCTGGCTTTCTAATTTTTATATACTCTACCTGACTTGAGCATTTGCAAAATGATTAGTGCTGAGATGATGTTCTCTAGGATGACTTGAGTCATTCTTAAAATCCAACCATCACTTCTTGTGTTACCAGGAAACATGAAGTTTTAATGAGCAAGCTGTTCCATACTGTCAGAAACTCTAACTGCATATGTCTCACACATTTTTTAAGTAAAAAGAAAAAAAAAAAAAATTAGTGCCAGTATGCTCTGCTTGACTGAGTGGAAATATGTTTTTGAAATACTTTTGAATATACATATGGCACCAAAGACCAAATATTGACATATTATAAATATTTACTCATTGATTAAAATGACTTTTACTTCAAAAATACATCTGAGTTTAATGTAGACTGCATGTTCAGTTAGACCTTGGCAGAGATGGGGTCATGGCATGCTTCCAATAAAATAAAGGAAGGTGACAAGAGGCAGGTATGGGATGGACAGGTTGAGCAGCATGCACTCTACCTTGGCACATCACCTGGGGGCTTAGGGAAATAGCAGTAAGTTTGTCTAACAAATTCTCAGAGCTAGAATTTAGAGGATTTTGTGTAGTGGCCAGGCTGGGACCAATAGACTTAGAAAAGCCTGTCAACCAAAGAAATAGTGAGATTTCTACACATCCATTTCAGCCTCGGTAGCAGGACGACTGCAAATCTTCAGAAGAATGGTCAGAAGAAATATAGAGATTTAATGGTACTTATGATTCCTACTTTGGAAGGTTACTAACAGAGTAACCTTGGTAACTTTGGAAGGTTACTAACAGAGGATCTAGAGAACATAAAGCAAGAACTCAATCAGTAACCAAAGGAAATATAATTTACATTCAGATTGTTGGGGTTTAAATCCTGGCTCCTTAGTGTAGTGATTATGAGATCAGGGGCTATGGTTTAAAGTCTTATTTTTTCCAGTGTCCTATTTATAAAACACAGATGATAACAGTTAGTACCTATTTGGTAAAGTTGTTGTGAGGATTAAATGAGATAATGGCTCTGGAATAAGTTTCCTAGCTTCATTTTTAGCACAGGCCAGACATTCAATAAATATTAAATAAGTAGTAGCAGAAATTATTGTGGCAAGGTGATCACTTTGCCTCTTCTTTCTGCAGTCTCTCTTCCCACCTTATTTCATTGATGTAGCCAAGCTCTCGTGCACTCTTAGGTCTCAGGGGAAGTTGTACTGCCTACATAATACTGAAAGCCACTTAAATGACACATTCTTTCTTGCCATTTGATAGCTTAAAGCCTCAGGATTAAAAAATCTGGGCAAACGCGCCTGGGAGTAAGTAGAGGAGAAAAGAAACATGTGAAAGATAAAGAGAAAAGATTGATAAGAAGACACCAAGGTAAAGGTTAGAAGGAAAAATAGTGAGGCTGAGTAATAAACATCAGAATTCCCAGCTTCGGGAATTTCTTTCTAACCCCAAGTCAACCATTAAAAACCAACTGCTAGATCTGAAGAACTTCCGTAGAGATGGACATGGCTAGATATTTTGGGGGCAACCCTTATAAGTTTAAGATTCAAAAATTATTTTGTATTTTAGTTATCAATATGTATTTAGTTATCACCATTAAAATTAACCCAAGTATTATACCCACCATGTTTTACTTGAGGATACTTCTTAAGATGTTTGCCTTTGAGTGCCCTTTAGTGAAACAAGACAAATCTAGATCTCTCATGCTCTACAGTTTTACTATATTACTGAATGAATCAGAAGTTGAGGGCATCACTAAAGAGGCAAAAACAAAAACAAGAAAAAGACAAACAAGGAAGTAGAACCTGAAACTGCCCCACAAACACAGTCAACGTTCAGAGTTCTTTTCAGGGCAAATGCCAACAGTATTGGACCCAGCTGACAGGACCCTGAGCCATTGGAAAAACAGAAGTTCTCAGATTCTTTCATTAAGACCAGATCTTACAAAGTAGATGAATTGGTTTAACTTGTTGCATTGGGACATGCATATTTACTGTGGAAGGTCACTGATAAAGGTCAACTGTAAGCCTATAGTCAAAGAGCATGGACACACAGGGGACAAGTGTCCAAGGGAGTTGGCGGAAACAAGCATAAGTTTAAGAACCCCGAGGACTTCAGATACTGGAATCATCACATATAAACATAAAATATAAACATATATGAAAAAATTTATATGGAAACATAAAGTCAGAGAAAAGGAAAAGTTAACAAGATATTCAAAATGATCAGGAAACTTGAATGAACCAAAATCAACTTTAAGAAACAAAAATATATTGGCTGGCGCCTGTGGCTCAAGCGGCTAAGGGGCCAGCCACATACACATGAGCTGGTGAGTTCAAATCCAACCCAGGCCCACCAAACAACAATGACGGCTGCAACGAAAAAAATAGCCTGGCCTGTGGCAGGCACCTGTAGTCCCAGCTACTTGGGAGGCTGAGGCAGAAGAATGACTTGAACCCAGGTTTGAGGTTGCTATGAGCTGTGATGCCTCAGCACTCTATCCAGGGTGACAGCTGGAGGCTCTGACTAAAAAAAAAAAAAAGAAAAGAAAAAAGAAAGAAAAGAAACAAAAATATAATTATGGAAATAGTAACCCCCCCCCACAAAAAAAAATCCCTATCTACGGCTTCAAGTGTAGATTAGATAAAACTGAAGATAGAACTGGTAAACTAGAAAAAGATCTGAAGAATTACTAACAAAATAGTGCAAAGAAACAAGGGGATTTAAAAAATAAAAGCAACATTAAGACATTTTGAGAATAGAAGACCTTGTTTATGTATAATTCAAGTCTTATGAAGACAGATGAAATGAAAGAAAAGAAATTTTTCAAGAAATGTCCACTGAGTATGTTTCATTACTGCCGAAAGTAAACATAACTCCATAATTAAAACTATTGTAAGGAAAAACAAAAAGGAAAAAATCAAAGAATATCTTAAATAATGCCAAGGTAAAAGACAAATTCCCTCAAAGAAATGTTAATTTGAGAGAAAGTTGTTTGCCATGAGCAGAATGGATGCTATAGAAATTGGTATATCTTTAAAGTGCTAATAGAAAATGACTATAAACTGTGTTTTATATAGTTAACTAAAGTAATTGCTATTTATTATTGTTTTTTTCCTTAAAACTCCGTTTCAAGGACAGAGTGAATCTTTCTCCAGAATTCAAAGCAAATGCTTTTGTTGATATCATTTTTATAATTTATAATGTATTTTATTTCACATATAACTAATATGCAATTTATACTTTTATTATTGCTAGGTGTAAGTTTCCTTTCAGTTTATTTTTACTTACTTTCAGCCTGAATCCCTACATTTATTCTGTTCCTTACCATGGTATATTTAACGCGCATATTGTATTTAAATATATTTTGATAAAATGTTGACAAATGATAAGACTATGAATCAACGTCAACTCTTACATAGTGGAGTAATATATTGGAAGTCAACTTGGCACAATCTCATAAGATTAAAACAAATGATCCAGCACCTGTGATATTTACTGAGTCCCTGTTCCTAAAGCACTCTAATAAATGACCACCAGGAGAAAAAAATGTTCATACATCACTATGAAGAATAAAATATTGGAATCAGAAACAATTCACAAGTTAATTTTCAGGAAAATAAATATTTTAAGCAGCGAAAATGAATGAACAACAGCTACATACACCAAGGTCAATGAAATTTAGAAACAATTGTGAGTGGATAAAGCAAGTCAAAGATGATGTCATACACTATGGTAACATTTAGACAACTTGAAAACAAAGTTAAAAGTACATGTTGCCTGGAGTTGCATATTTTATGTGATAAAAATAATAAGAACATGGCAAGTGGATGATAAATATAAAATTCTGGAAAGTGGTTTCCTGGGTGGGAGTAGGCAGGGGAGGAGATAAGAATTCAAAGATAGAAGCAAAGGTGTTGGAAATGTTCTAGATCTTAATTTGGGTGTTAGTTCAGAGGGGGTATTTATTCTCTTATTAAGCTTCATATGTTGCATATGTGATGTGTGCAATGTGTATGTGCACAAATAATGTTGATCATATGTCAAATATTACCTAATTACATTTTTAAGAACTAAACCAGTTTACCATTTTTGAGACTTATTTATACACCCAAGCTTCGCACTTCATTTATTTCATTATGTGTGGGCTCCAAAAGCATTTTGTCTTCATTCAAGAAATTTAATTTTCTGTTGATCAGCTTTGTTAAGATTAGTTGATATTTTACCTTCTCAGGCTATTTATTAGTTGTATGAAGGTAAGTTCAGAAACATTGATAATGGTTTGTATTGCTTGTCCCTGCTTAATTGATTCTTGGTTGTATGTGTTGAAATGTAGGGCCCAGACAAACTGGTTGCTTTAAATATTTTCAGGTTCATTTATGAAGTTTTACGTAGAATATATTTTTCACATAGATAATTGAAATTTGATTTTATGCCACTAAACCTAAAACAGTTCATTGCCTCAGAATATATACAATATTTGGAATGCCATGATTTTGATTCAGCCTGACCGAGTGATGCAGTGGAATCTAATTACATGCTGTGTCTTCCACTCTGCCTAAATCAGCCAGGAGGAAGAAGAGTGTTAAGAATTATAAAACATGTACCTTGTCATTACTATCTAACTTCATTTTCACAAAATTTTTATGAACATAGAATAAAACAGAGTGCCCTCTAGTACTTTCTAAGGAAAAGTTCAGAATAAGTAACAATTATGCAAGATGAAAGTTCCAATAATAGATGTACTAAAAAAAAGTGGGGGAAAATGTCATCCAAAGGAGGAAGGCAATTCTAACTTTCTTGGAGTTGCTGGTAAGGTCATAAATGGAAGAACTTAAGAGCTGAGCTAGATTTGAAGTGTGTGCACAGTATCATTTGGTGGGTGAAGAGAATAATGGGCTCAGCCACTCTTGAGCAAAGGGCAGAGTGTTGGGGACCTGGAAGGAACAGGGAGACTGTAGTTCTCAGAGATCAGGGAAGCAAGGAGAACAATTTTTCAAGTTAAACCCTTCTATGTTGTTTCACTGCCTCTTACCTCATCTCCCTACCATCTCTCCTCCTCAACATTATTACATTGCTCTTTTCAAAACACTTTCAATCATTTCACTCCCCAACCTAAAAATATTCACCGACCTCTTCTTACCCCTGGCAAAATTTATTCTGGAGTTTGAACTCAGAGACCTTCTCAATATAATCATAATAGTTCTTATGCACCATCATTCCTTCTAATCTCCTATTATGAAACTCTTTTATCAGAAAATGCCTCCAGCCACTACCATCAATCTTTGATTTGTGTGCTGGTCGGCCTTTGTTTTTATGTGCCCCCTTTGACCCCTACTATATCACGTCTTTTGCCACATGTTTTAGGATACTTATCAAGTTCTAGTTCTTCTAAAACATTTCTCAAATCTCTGAGGCATGATTTTCTCTTCAAAATTCTCTACAGTACAGAAAGTATTAACATTTGACAATGAAAATCAGAGAATTATGGAAAGGGAAAAACCACAAATAAAATAAAAGAGAAATCTTCTTAACTATGGAACGTAAGTTGTCAGAGCAATAGTATTCATAAGTTTCCTAGCAAATATATAACAAATAATTGCTTCATTACATATATATATATATATATACACATATGTATGTATATATATATATATATATATATAATTTTGAACTTTCTGAACAGTGTGGGTGAAAATAATCTAAATTTTTCTAGAGAAACAAGTCACTGATGAATGGGCAAGAATGATCAGAAACCATACATACTTTGAGGCTGTGGACAAAGGCTTTGAAATTCTAAGAGAAGATAATTTTCAACCTAGGCTTCTATATCCAGAATTTTAACAACCAAGTGTGGGATGTAGATAAATAAACCATTCTGAGACATTCCTGGCCAAGGAGAGCTTACATTCCCTGGAATCTTCTGTTGACATTTTATGACATAGTTTGGCAAACTAAGGAATTATATCAAGAAAGAGGAAGTCACAGAACCCAGAAAACAGTCTCTATACTAGAATTTCAAGGCAGGGAACATACTGTGGGACATCTGTGTGGCAGATCTAGAGACAAACCATCCCACAGGGAGAATTATGAAGAGAGAAAGCTTGACAAGAGATAAATACTGGAACAAAACAAAGCAAAGAGATTTCTAAACACATACACACAGCAACACTAAAGACAGTCCCACTGAAAATTGACTGTTTTCCTATTAAGCAAATAAAATATGGCATAATTTCAAACACTTTATTAATTGTAAGAAAACACATAGTTTTACCTTCACACAAGGAACTTAAATGTTCAAGGGTTCCAGAGATTATTATTTTGGACCCAATGAAAAGGCATATAATCTTAGCACGCCATTTGTCACAGAATGGAATCTTAGTACTGATGTAAATGATTATTTTTTATTAAAAATTTTTGAATCAACTAATACTAAAGCAATGATGACTCAACTGCAGAAGTGAATGTGGGTGGTTATGTCTTGATTATGTAAATGGAATGGTACAGCTGACAGAATTTATGAGATAAAAGCCACGGAGAAAGGTACAAGAGAGGGGAGGGAAGATTGCATCCTTATTTGACAGTGTGAGACAAGAGATGTTGTTAAACTCTAAGGGAAAAAAAATAGTTGTTTTATGACAATATTTAAGGATACAAAGTAAAATATGAAAACTTGAAATGAAAATAGATGTATAAGTATTTGGAGAAGGACAGTGGAAAGGGGGAGAAATAAAAGCAAAATGGAGAAGTCTTCCCTATTTATATGGGAAAATAAATACTGTCTAAATTCTAACTACTAAGAAATAGAGGAATATAGGTAATACCTTCAATTAGGGAGGCAAACACAAAAAAACTTAAAGCAGAAAAATTTAGAAGGGTCCTCTGATGAGTAGGATTTTGGTATCTAAAGTATTTGCTTTTATTCCTGAGTTCTTTATTATTGATTTGCTCCAATGTAAATCCCATTGATAAAAGTATAGAATATTTTTTGTTGTCAGATTGAGGTATTTATTTTATTTTACTTTATTTCAGGTTAATTTGAGGTTACAAACAACTAGGTTACAATGTTTGCATTTTTTAGGTAGAGTCTTTCTTGTAGTTGTGTCCCATACTCAAGAGGTGTGCCGAGAGGTGCCTGTGGCTCAGTGACTAGGTTGCCAGCCCCGTATACCAAGGGTGGTGGGTTCAAACCTGGCCCCAGCCAAACTGCAACATAGCCAGGCATTGTGGCGGGTGCCTGTAGTCCCAGCTACTCAGGAGGCTGAGGCAAGAGAATCACCTACACCCAAGAGCTGGAGGTTGCTGTGAGCTGTGACACCACAGCACTCTACCGAGGGTGACAAAGTGAGACTCTGTCTCTAAAAACAAAAAAAAAGGTGTGCCATATCCCCTTTTCTTGTGCCAATAAGTGGGAGCACAGCAATCCCCTTCTTTCCTCTCCTCTCCCTGTCCTCCTTTCTCCTTCCCCAAAACTGGACTTGAGTTTTTCTCTTTTGTGAATACATATTAGGTCGTCTACTGGTTTCATGTTAGTATTGAGCACATTGAATTTGTGATGCTTAACTAAGAAGAATGTGTTTCAGTTTCATCCAGGTTAATACAAAAGATGTAAAGTCCCCATCTTTTATGGCTGAATAGTACGCCATGGTAGACATCTACAGATGGTGCACATTTAGGTTGTTTCCACATCTTGGCAATTGTAAATTGAGCTGCAGTAAACAATCTAATACAAATGTCCTTACGATAAAATAATTTAGAAATATGAAGATATTTTATTTAAAATTGCATATTTAAACAATATATAATGCTTTTAAAAATTCTGTACTTTTCTGGGTTCCTTTCAGTGATAGACAGAAAAGTATAGACTTTTTAAAAATATTATATATTACTTAAATATGCAATTTCAAACAAAAACACCTTCATATTTCTTACATAAGCTAGTCTTTTCCCAAAGAAAATGTAAGTTCAAAAATATGGTTATTTCACTTACTATGGTAAATGTTACCATCAGAAAGAAAAAAATCACTAGCTGTTGGTTTGAAAGGTGATGTCTCAGAAATTTAGCGGGTAGTAGGGACTTTGAACAGAGGGAAAGGCCGAAGATTATGTTCAGCTTTTATTATTTCCATGGCTTCCATTTTCATAGTGCGTCTTCACTCCCATGCTAAAAATCCTCTTAACTACCAGATTGGTTGGTGTAGGTAACCAACCTATGGCCAAACCTAAAAAGTCTGGCATATAGTAAGCACATACTGTATATACTCGAGTATAAGCCGAGCATATACGAAAAACCTGAACTCGGCACAAATCTTGTGCCGGAAAAAACTCGGCTTATACTGGAGTATATACGGTATATACAAACACATTCACACAGGCACAAAAAATTAGTCTAAGCAAATTTTGAATACCTTTGTTATTCCTTTCCATTTCCTTGGATAATTGAAAATTCACTTATATACAATGTATTCCTTAAATAGGAACATTGTCATTTAGTGTTCTAATCATGATAACCTTGAATTAAGGAGTGTTATCATGGAGTGATGTATTCACTGAAAACAAGTGAACGTCATATATCTGTAAACTAAAAGTTTCCTTTGTTGATTTTGACTAGAGTTAATTTCCTAGTCACGTACCACTGGCTCTCTATTATGAATGTGTGTAGTGTTTTACAGAAAATGTTTTATGACTGCTCCCCAATTTCAGCATCAGACTACTTTTCCCTCCTCCTTTTTCAAAAATCCCAGTTCCTTTGACTCATAAACCGACAGAATCCATCCCTTACCTTTTCTTATTGTCGCCACTGACTGGTCACTTGGTCTCTATCCCTTATACACGGATGACTTCAGCCCCTAGCTAATTGTACTGTTTCCATTCTGTCCCTTCCCAGTTGTGTCCCCTGCCCCCTTTCCCTGTATTCCTTGTGACAACCACTTCACTGAAGGCAGTCTCAGGACCATTGCTCTCTCTTTCTCTATTGTGTTCCCTAGAACCTTGTAAAAATCAAGTATCTCCTCTCACTTTGTCCTGAGTAGTTAAATATTGCTGCAGATCCTCACACCAGAGGAATAGCTACTGTCCTGAAGTCATGACTGCGTTTCTAAATGGATGTAAGGCACAGCTGTCTAACCATTTCCTTACAGGCTTTCTTTCCCACTCTCTTGACACATGAGTTCACCTTTACACTCCCCTTAAACCTATTCAAATTACGAAATAGCACAATTGGCACAACCATTGTAAACAAAAAGGAATAAGTTGTTCAGGAACATCTAAGTCCCTCACTAAACATAATAACTTAACCATGCTATCCCTACATACTTGGCCTTCTCAGGTTTAGTGTTGAAAAGGCCCCATCAAAGTGCAGCTACTGTACCTGTGTTCCCCTCTCTCATCTGCTCTTGCCTTCCTAAACACAGCCCCAACAATTCCGAGGGTATTTTTCTGAATCTTTGAATCCCATCATTCTTATTAACCAATAAATAAGATATAATAACCCCCTGTTGTGAAACAAAAAAATAAATAAATAAAAATAAAAGGGAAAAAATAAAACCTTTCCTTGACCTCACATCTTCTGTGCTATTTCTCAATTTCTTTTCTTTCCCTCTTTAAAGTTGAGTCCAGTTACTAAGTCCATTGCCTTGTTTCACATTTTCAGCCCTCCCCAGTTGATGTCTGGGTTACAAATGTTGCCCACAAATTGCTTTCATTAATAACAGCAGTTAACTCCATGTTGTCAAATCCATCCTTCATTTTTGGATTGTTTGACCTAGCAGCAATTTTATGATAAATAACAATTCTTTTTTTAAAAAACACTATTTTTTGGATTGTGTTATAATCCCATTCTTCAATTTGTTTTCCTTCCTCCCAGACTGCCCCTTCTAGCCTCATTACTGGCTGTTTCTCCTCCACTTCACTCATACACAGAGAGTTTACTTTCTCCCTACTAGAATATTGTTTTTTTTTTTTTTTTTTTTTTAAGTAGTTACCCAAGTGTTTTATGCTGTGCTCTATGCCCAAAGCCTAAAAGACTGTCTGGCATATAGTAAGCACTAGTTATTCATTAAATGAATAAAAAATATCCATTTGTCTAGTTTTGAAAGCTAACGCAGGCTGCATTTCCAATCCTGGTTGCTTATAACCTTTGTGGGCTTCAGAAAGGCTCTGTAAGGGATGACAAAGTACAGAATAAAATGGTATAGATTAGGAGCTCAGGATGGCTCTGATGTCCTCCAAGTTAATAGTAGAACCACTTTGCTTGCCTCATTTTCCAGATCTCAGCTCAAGGCCATCCTCTCAGAGACACCTTTATCAACAATTGTCTCTAAAGAAGACCTG
Source organism: Loris lydekkerianus (assembly GCA_963574355.1). Classification (NCBI taxonomy): domain Eukaryota; kingdom Metazoa; phylum Chordata; class Mammalia; order Primates; family Lorisidae; genus Loris; species Loris lydekkerianus. The sequence continues at coordinate 20,468 of CAUYPK010139720.1, read as the reverse complement.
CAACTCCAAGTTACATCAGATTACTCTCTTCTAACATCAGCACTTACCATAAGTTGATGCAATTTGTCTCTCCACACTATTAGATCCTTCAAAACTGAATTCCAACTCTTAAAGAGTAGTGCCTAAATTATAAAATTATTTCATTTAAATGTTAATAGATATAGTAGAACCTCCATAGCTGACCACCTCCCTTGTCCACCTCCATAAGTTGACCTGACTGTCATAGACCAGACATGGACCACATGCACATATCAGTACAGTAGGCCTGGTTCCTTAGGTTGACCACCTTTGTATGTTGACTGTTTGCTTACAGGCCCTTGGGTGGTCAACTTACAGAGATTCTACTGTAGTTGTGGAATGAATTCTTAAATGCCTAAATAAAGCTATTTGACTTTGACTCCCTGTTACCAGCAAATGCCTAGCTTGCCTGCTTGTAACTTTGATTTGATGTCCTGACCTACAGGGTGAGAAACTGAGTGCTGCATGGTATCCTCTGTGCAGCTCTTGAAATCTACCCTTCACCCTTCTCTATTCTCCTTTGCCTCAGTAGGTTGGCCTGTACGAATGGAGCCACAAGTCTTCTTATTCTTTGGTTTCTGATAAGATTTGGCCTACTTCAGCCCCAGCAAGAGATTAGAGGGAGAGAGAGACCAGTGGATTCTTCTCTAAAACCTTCTTTATGAGGTTGGCTTGGACTAGCTGCATTTCCTCAACTCAAGGTTATTGTCCTCACAGCAACCCCCTCTACCCAAATCTCTCATTTAAAGTTCCAGAAATCAGTTACCCCCCCTTTTTTTCATCTATTGGTTTATTCAGGTTTTTGTTGAGCCCAAGGGAGATAACAGCTTTGCTATTAGTAGGGTATAGTATTGCCTTGTCATCTCTGTTTTATCTGAATTTTGCCCTTGGATGTGTAAGCTGTCCATTTATTAAGCTATTCTCCAATTATCCTATTTTGGGTATATACTATCTACTATTGGCTGGAACAATTAAAAACACAGGATAAAAGAAAATGTTGCCAAGTATTCAATGAGTTATGGTAATCTCAACTTACCTTCAGGTGTCCACACCACTATTTGTCTGTCACTAATAAGAGTCAACTCATTTATTTCTATCTTGTTTTGGGTAGAGAAAAAGAGAAGCACTGAGATGTCTGAATTGTGGATATTCAACCTGTAAGGTAATGTACCTCAACCCAGTTCTAGAGCCCAAGAATTTCTAGCCTTATATCCTGTTATCCTTTAAGGTGCAGAGCTTTAACTCCACTCAGCAAATAACTCATCAGTTTTCTTCCCTTCCTAAAACACTGTTTTGTTCACTTGTGATAAAAACTATCCTGAAGATTAATAAGTCTCCATTTGTTGATGGAAACAGTATTTAAGCCAAGACTCTCAGAGGGCTGTGGAAAAAACCTTCTTCTAATGTGTCTTTCTAATGTAGCCTCCTCTTTTATAATACCTAAGTGGCTTTGTCCACCCATAGCAACAACAAGCAAAGAAAGATTTAAAATAGAGTGATGTAACTATTGGCATTGAGAAGCTCAACAGTTTTTGAAACTTAATAAATTATTTTTACAGTTTAAAATTATTTTGCATAAACCAAGGTTCCATAGTCAAGGCAGTTAATTATTTTAAACAATATGATGGGTGGGATACTCAAGAATGGAAACTATTGCTCACTTATTGCTCATTCCTCACAGCAATAAATACATGTATCCATACATATTATACAAACATATGCTGAATGCTCTATCATTAATTTTAAATGATTGATTTTAAATTTCATTATTTTAACACTGTATTTTCTCACTTATTTCCAAGCAATGTTTAAAACAAACACAAAATTTCTTTCACTATAAAACCAATAGCCAATTGTATTAATTGTCACAATTATATAGATTACATGACAGGAATACTAATATCCTAATTTTTCCCTGTTTTTAATTATCTTCTTTTTGCCCACTCCCTCTGTTATAATATTATTGCTTCATAGCAACTAGAGAAACTTTTGTCTCATATTAAAACAACAATTTTTAAAAATTATTTCCAGTACGAATATTTTGGGGGGAAGGGTTAAATGGTGAGTGAGTAATGAAGAAATGTGTTAAAAACGTGATATCAACATACATGAAAATATTTCATTGTTCCAGAAAATTATTTTTAGTTCCAGGAGAGAAAAACAAGACAACAACAAAAATAAAAATAGACTTTGACTATAATCAGAAAAATGATTAAGGCAGAAAATCTGTGAGTTCAAAAGTAATGTCATATTTAAACATGAAAGAGGAAAATGAAAGTAAATATTAAGTTTCTGAAATATAATTATCTTAATAAATTTGAAAACTATTGCTCTAAACAAAACTAAGTGGTCATAGACAAAATTTAAATATCTTTTACACTCATTAAAGTAAAACCATATTTCTGGTTTGACTCATACACTCATTAAACTAACATATTAAAATTTCAAAGTGGGAGGAATTGTATGTAGCATTTTATAATTTCCTATTTCTGGAATATATGTCCTAGACTCCTGACTCTTACACAATGCAGGCTTTCCAATTTTCTTTTTAAATTAAACCTTTGGGATTACTTAAGCATGGCTGATGTCCTGAGATAATATCGGGCATTCAATACACACAGTGTACCTTTGATTTACCTGACAAGCGACAACAAGGCTGCATTGAGTTAAGCACAGACACTATTACTCAATGAACATTTGCAGGACCTGACTGTGGTTATTGTCATCCCTGAACATAACTCTTGTTCAATATCCTGTTTGAAAGCAACCTCCACCAGATGCTTCCAAAGGAGGGCAAAACCACCCATAATGCAATTGGCTGGATATGCAATTCTATACACTTGAGGGAAAACACTTCATCCTGGCTCCAGGTGGTCGGCCACTAATATTCAGTTTATATTCCTATGAGGGAAGGCTGGTATCTTTATTGCTAGGTGCATTTTTAGTAGTACTGACTTTACCTTTCAAGCACTAACAATGTTTCTATGTTTATAAGTCACCATGATGGGAAGTATTAAATTCCCCAAATGAGTTGCTTTTCTCCATTTTTTGCACACATAAAAGGATTCTTTTATTTAAATGTGTTGTGAAGATACGTACAGTAGTATCAGCTACTCAGGAGGCTAAAGCAGGAGGATCACTTCAGCCCAGATGTTTGATACTGGGCTGGCCAGCATAGCAAGACCCCATCTCATTAAAAATGTGGAGTGCACAGTATCATCATGCCATGTTTTGTTCAGTTCTCATATCTTATATTTACACTGTGAAATAATTTGATAACTTATATAGTAAAAATAAAATGAAGCTATATTTTAAGGGAGAAGCTGGATATACAATTAAACAATGGCCAAGTAATGTTTAAAAAAATAGAACTCTGACACACATCTCTGCAGCAACCAGCTTGGGAAGCCAAGCAACGACCTCTGCTCCAATCCTCCAATCAGTCTGGAAGTCGAACAACACCTTTGTAGCAATCATCTCCTGATGACTGACTTGGTCAAAGACTTCCAGCTCCCTCATTGTGTCCCAAACCCTGTCTCAAACTCAGGACCGATTCCCATTAATTATGGTTTTCAAACTAATAACATAGGATGCCACACTTCTAGCTGGCTCACCCCCTACTTCCCCATTCAAACAACTTGCATTTTCAACTATTCTTAAACCCTTTGATTGTTTTTACTATAAAGCTTTTACCACTCTGATTGCCTTAGAGTGTCTGCCCAATGTATATGCCAGTGGCTGATTCCATAACAGGGTCTGAATATACAGTCCTTATTTATATGATCATTTGGGTAGTGTCTGTCTATCTCCACTACTTGTTAATGATTGTGAAACATGTGCAAGGAATTTTAAGATTTTAGATAGAAATTAGATTTAAGGTACAGTTTAAGCTGTCTAAAATGGTTATTTCTAAGGCATGAATTAGGTGTTATGAGTACTCTTCCATTCCTCTCAGTTAACATACACATATACAATCCTATTTATCTTTATAAAATTTTTAATTTATATACATTTTTATTTCAGTATCACATTAAACTTATTGCAAAATTATTTTGAAAAAATAAGACAGAAGTTTTGTTTCAATTAGAGAAGTAAACTTTATTTCCTTGAAAGGGCTAAGGACAATTGTACATTTGGAATTATCATAAAGCTTCCAACAGGCAAATAGATAAACAATAATTTTAGAGACACTGATAAATTAGTAATAACAAAATGAAATAAACTTTTTAATAAAGTAGTTGATCTAGAATATCTTCCATTGTACTGGTGACTTTAGGCATCTGGACAGTTTTTCAATTTCATTAAATTCATCTCTTCTTTGTTTTTCTTTCCTTTCCCCTTAGAAATCTCTCCCAGCTTTCTGGGATAGGACCACAGCTGTGTCTTTTTTGGCTGCCCAGGACAGCAGATACGTCCACCAGCACACATGATTCAGTTGCCACCACTTGTTTTTTCCTTGAAGGAGATCTACAAAGGAAGGAAACTCTACTAACCAGAGGCTAACTTACTGGATGGCAGTGTTAAGATGTCATGACTTAGTGTGAGCAAGATAGGAGTGGTGCTCTGGACGGGGGTGGGGAGAAGGAGAAAGTAATCACAAACCCTGCGTCTCCAGGGGAATTACATTAATATGGATGGCAGAAATGGAAGGTGGGGGGGGCAAAGGCATTTCACCTAAGGAAAAGAAATGAAGAGGAAAATATTCTAAATTCCTTAGTTACAGAAAAATAGAAATCCTATGGATTCTAATTCACTACTCACTAAATTTCTCAGACCGAAAAAGTGAAATAATTAAGAGCTAAATTTACAAGTACCAAGGATCAGATTTAGAAATTTTTATAGGAAAACAGAGAATGTGATTTCATTAAAATGTTGACTTTAAAAGAATGTTTAAATAAAATTATCCAACCAAATTATAGATAATAAAAAAAAACTATTCTGAGGCATAATTCTGTATTTAACCTCCAATTTTACTTTACCAATTTTGTTATGGGTGATTTTATTTTTTTCCTTTTCTGTAGACGAGCACAAGTGAATCATTGACACCCAATCTTTGAAAGGAGAAGGCTTAGTTCCAGTCACTAGAATACTTTCCCCTCAATAACTTCCATTAGGATGGATTTAATAAGCTTGCTCTTAATTGTAAAAGATCCTGGAGAAACTTCAGTGTGTACAAGAGAAAATATTTGCTGGGGACTTGTTTAGATAGATATTACGCATAGGGATTTCCAAGGTTGAAAAAATGTTTGTCATTTCAACACAAAGTGCCAGAACAGTGCTGTTTTATGACAAGGCGATCTTGGCAAGAATGAGTTTTAGAACAATATATTTATATGTTTGCCTTTCATTTTTGGATTTGATTAGTTAAATTTTATTTTTATACGGTACCCAGGAAAAGTACTCATTCTTTATTTCCCATGATTACAAGCAACTATAGATCTCAGTAAGAGGCTGCTACATGACATTAACAGATTTTATACTTCCATTTAGCTAATAGACATGTTCTAGGAATCACATAAATTTGGGTGTCATTATATTTCTTCCATTTTTTTTTTAAAACTTCACAGTGTACACTCCATTTTATAAACATCTCTTTTATATTGTCATTGGTTTTATATGGAGAAGAGATTCAATGAGTTTAAGGGTTTTTTTTTTTTCTTTATAAAAATATACAATTCATAGGGTAATGCCTAAGTTAGAACCCAAGTCTTCAAATTTCAAACTGGGTGTCATTTCTATTATGATATTTTTGCGTCATCAGAATGGGGCTTCTGTACACCTGAATCCCAGCTCACTCTTAGCATAGAATATACAACTTCAGGCTCGGCGCCCATAGCACAATGGTTACAGCACCAGCCATATACACCAAGGCTGGAGGGTTCGAACGCAGCCCGGGCCAGCTAAAAACAACAGTGACAAATGCAACACAAAATATCTGGGCACTTGTGTTCCAGCTATGAGGAGGCAGAGGGAAGAGAATTGTTTAAGCCCAAGAGTTTGCAGTTGCTGTGAGCTGTGATGTCATCGCACTCTACCAAGGGTGACATAGTGAGACTCTGTCTCAAAAAAAAAAAAAAAAAAAAGAATATACAACTTCACTGAATGCCTGAAGCTAGTTACAAGCAATCCTAGCATTTGAATAACATTCATTGCTAATTAATATACTGTGACCTATCCATTAAAATACCAGGTGTTGCATTTGATGCTTTGTAGATAGCCTCTTTAATGCTTATGACATTTTTAAGAAAAGTAAGTTATATTATCTCCATTTTAAATAAGAAAACCAAAGTTTAGAGAGATTAAATAATTTAAAGCCACACAGCAGACAGAGTTAGGATTCATAACCATGTCTTTAATCGTATGCTTCTTCCAGGGTCTGCTATCTTTATGTGACTCCGTTGTTGACTCTTCTTCCTTGACACTTCAGAAGTCTATCAGATAGTTACCTTACTTAACCTGCCTATTTCTCTAAGCGAATTGTTATATATGTCCACTCCCTGGAAGAGAAACATAAGACACCTGGTAAACATAAACATTATTTCAAAAGTGATTTTAGGGGGTGGCGCCTGTGGCTCAGAGGGGTATGGCGCCAGTCCCATATGCTGGAGGTGGTGGGTTCAAACCCAGCCCCGGCCAAAAAAAACTGCCAAAAAAAAAAAAAAGTGATTTTGGTGTTGGGGAGCGGCAGGGGAAGAAAGCATTGCCAAAGGAAGAGATTAGTAACCTTTAAACGTTCTAGAGATGAGACTGAGACACAAATTAAAAAGTTGGAAGGAATCTAAAACAGTCTATTTAGGTCCTATCTTTATTATTGTATGTTTGTTACATCAAAATTAATTACTTTTTTTTGAGACAGAATCTTACTTAGTTGCCCTGGGGGTGAGTGCCATGGCATCACAGCTCACAGCAACCTCAAACTCTTGAGCTCAAGCCATTCTCTTGCCTCATCCTCCCGAGTAGCTGGACTACAGGCACCCTCCATAACGCACGGCTATTTTTTAGAGACGGGGTCTCACTCTTGTTGAGGCTCGTCTTGAACTCCTGAGCTCAAGCAACTCACCCACCTCAGCCTCCCAGACTGCTGATTACAGGAGTGGAGCCACCACACTCACCAAAATCAATTACTTCTTAGCAGTTACAGGGCTCTTGGTAGTAGTCTAATAGAACCCTACCTCCACTGCCTTTCTAGCCACAACTGCAGACCAGAAACCACACACTGCCTTCCACCTCCACTGGTCATTCTGTGAGCAGAACACAGAAAGAGGAAAGGGGGGAGATACAATTCCAGCCCCTGTGCTCTGAGCACAATCTCTTGCCTTCTGATTATATATCCAACTTTCCAACCAGAAACGTTGTTAAGTATCTGTCCAAAGATACACAAAGTGCAGCATACTGCTTATTTGTAGTTTGCAAAACAAATAAAATCTTGTGTGTGGACATATCTTGATCTTGGATGTGATGAAAAATACTCCCAGTAGGTGATTCCCAGCTTGATTGCCATTTCTTTTCTAAAGTCATCATATTAGGAAGACACAGCTTTAACCTTCCTACTTTTTTACATTTTCATAGCATTTCTTAACTTCCTTGTAAAGTTTATCAAATCAAAATCTATTGTCATGACTAATTTCTCTGCTACCCACTGTCTGTCCGCAGTTATTAGACTACGTTTTCCTTGTCAGCAGGTCCCTATTATTCTCTTTCATGACTTAAGTGCTGCCAAGATTTCAGGCTTTGGAGGAGGCACTATTCTCAGTTTCACTTGCTAGTTTGCTGAATCCAGTTACAAGTAATCCTAGCATTTGCATAGCATCCTGAGAAGTGGATAATTGATATTATTCCTGAGTCCTATATAAAATCTGATAAAGACTCCGTGTTGTTAAAAATATCTATTATTGATTATATAAAACAAATCATTTGGTTACTAAAGAGAGGAAGAGAAAGACAATACTACCTCTGGCTTCCTTCCAAAGATCTGAAGCTCAGGGAAATGTGTCAGCAAATTTCAACATTTTGTGAGCGGGAGAAGCTTTATCTGATTCAAATTCAATGACCTGGACCGAAAACATAATAAATTGCTTCAGTTTATACCTATGATCTTGTGATATCCTGAATCATATTGAGCCAAAAACAACAAATTTGGATTGCCAGAAAATTCTATTGTCATGATAATTGACAATCCTAGCTGACTATGGAAAAAATCTGGCTGTGCATATTGGATCATACAAAAAGAACGTTACCAAGGAGACACCATGACTACCAAAGAGATAAGTGGCTCAGGTGAAGGACGGGCTGGGGGAAAGCTGGCCAGCTACCAGCTACCAGCACACAAAACCAATGTTTTTAGCTGCTTTTCTTGTTGGTTGGTTGGTCAGTTGGAAGAATTGGACTTTTATTTTGCTCTGCCTGCCTTTTAGTGCAGGCACAAGACTTCCTGTGTAAAACAATGGTTGTGCAGTCACTGCGTTTTCATCATTTATGTTATCCCTTCATCACAGATACATCATGACAACACAGTGAGCTTTATAAAACACTCATATGCTATAAATTGTGAATTTGAGACAGTCTGTAAGAATAGTTGACATGGGCATTGATGCAGATTTGAAAGAAAAACTACAAAATGTGTCTGATTGAGAAACCTGTCAGAGCAAAGAATGCACCTGCTTTACTAGATTAAATTACTTCATTTTACTGCTGCTCATCTCATAATTTTTATGTGATGTAAATGAGCTTATCAATAATTTATTTAAAATCTGGGTCAATTAACTTACTGCTGCAGGTCAATAATAACTAAGATTACATTTGATGCTTTTAATTGAAACGTAATGACCACGTTTAACTTTACTCCATTATTGTTAATGAATTTTATGTCCATGCTTCCACCTGGCAGTCAGAAGAGTTTGGACAGGTCCTAAAGACTCATTTAGGAGTGATAACAGCAATTTATACTTTTATATCGCATGGTGTGTGATGAGTCAAGAACAATAATATGTTAGAGAACACTGTAAGTTTTGAATACAGGAATATAAGTCATCATTCCCTCATTCGTTTGTTCATTCTTTCATCCACAAATATTATGGAGGGCCTTCTCTGTTCTTAGTACAATTCTCTGCTTTTGGGATACATACAAAAAAATAATTTCCTAGACCTCATGTGATTCACATCTAGAGTAGGAAACAAAGATGGCATATAATTAATAAGTAAATTGTATATTAGCTTAGAATGTCAGAGGTTCTACAGAGAATCAAAAATAAAACATAAGTGAGACTAGGAAGCAAAATGTTAACGTTTAAATTGACATCATTATCCATGTGAATTTTTTGTTAAGATTTGCCAGACGCGACTTGCTAAGATTTGCCAGACACAAAGGAGTTGATCATGTGAATATTTGGGGCTACAGAATAGGAACAGAAAAAAAGCCAGTCTGGGTCCCTAGACAGGAGCATGACTAACATGTTCTAAAAATAGTAAGGAGGCCAGTGTTTTTCCAGAAAAGACAACAAATGAAAGATATTAGCAGAACATCAGTCAGAAGGCAACAAGAGGACCAGGTTATGTAAGGACGATGTTTTATTGAGTGAAATGTTTTAGGAGAGGAGTGACAAGATGAAATTCACGTTGTAAAAGGGCAGCTCTGCCGCTCTGTTAAAACAGAATACAGAAAGGACAGCAGCGAGGAAAACAAATAGATATGTGTCACAGTATGCATGATTGGTGGCTTATACCAGGGTAGAGACTGAAGGTAAAAGTGGTTGAATTGTGAAGAAACTTTGTCATTTTAGCCAAACCAAAAAAAAAAAAAAAAAAAAAAAAAAAAGAAATTCTTAAAGAAGGAGCATGGCTCTTAGAGAAACAGAAAAGTCAAAGAGCACAGTGAGAGTTTTAGCCTGAACATCAGAAAGGATACAAATGTAAGCAGCAAAGAGTAAGGCAGATTTTTGAAGGAGCAGTTTGGGGAGAGGGTGAGTAAGAAAGAAGCTCATTTTGGAAACAGTAATTTTGAGATATCTATCAGACTCTCAGGTCGGAGATAGGTAAGTGATCAAATATTGATATGAATCTGCGGTTTGGCAAAGGATTCTGAGCTGGAAATGTTCAATTGACAATATCTGGCACTCTGACAGTATCTAAAACCATGAACTCTTTTAAGAACTTCAAGATAATGAATACAAATGGACGAATGACTGGGAGCAATGGCTGAGCCCGACCTCGAGGAGGTAGGAAGAGATTGAGGCAAGACCAACACCAATTGAGGGAGAACAGTGAAATAGGAAACCAAAACCAGTAGAACATGGTAACCTGGGATTCAGTTTAAAAACATATACATTGCTATAACAAAATATTAAAGACTAGTTTAAATAACAGACACTCCTCACAGAGCCAGGGTATCCAAAAGTAAGGTGCACACAAATTTGTTTGCAGATATGGGTCTGCTTCCTGGTTTGCAGATGATATTTTTCTGTATGTGTCATCACAGGTAGAAGAAGGGAGTTCTGGTCTCCTTTCCTCTTCTTTAAGGACAGTAATCTCATCCTGGAGCCCTACACTCATGATCTCATCTAAAACTACTTCCTAGCGGCCCCACTTCCAAATACCATTATATTCAGGGTTAGGGATTCAATATATTAGTTTGGGAGAAACACAAACATTTCATCCACAACACATAAGTGCACATCAAAGGGGAAGAAATAATCATGTGGGTCGACAGCTGCTGAGATGTCAAGTAGGATGGGTTCTGAGAATTGACTATAGGAGTCATCAATTTGAAGAGCACTGGTGACCTCAGGAAGCAGTGAGGGTACAACCTGCTGGGAGTGACTTTGAAGAGAGTGAGTGGATGAGAACTGGAAACAGAAAATACAGTAGAACATCCATAGCTGACCACCTTCCTACACTGACCACCTTATTAAATGGACCTAATTTTCATAAACTGGACATAAACCATATGTACATATCAGTACAGTAGGCCCCATTTCTTATGTTGAGCACCTCTATATGTTGACCAGTTTGTTACAGTCCCTTGAGTGGTCAACATGCAGAGGTTCTATTGCATGTACATCTTTTCAAAGAGCTCTGAGGGAAAATGGAATGAACAAATAGGGTAGTCAGACAAAAAATGATCTAAACAATGTTTATTTTTCTTTTGGATTTTTTTTTTTTTTTTTTTTTTTTTGGTGGGGAGAGGAATGAATAACAGGATATTTTTTATGCTTATAGGAATTATACAGTAAGAGTTAATCCTCAAAAATGTGGTGGAAAGGGGGAAATTGCTGGAGTGATGTTCTTAATTAAGACAACATGAGAGGAAAGAGTGCAGAAGAGGAGAGACTGGATTTAGAGAGGAGCTTGCATGATTCATCGCTGGTACCACACTCGCAAGGCAGGCATGTGAGAATTTACGCTGAGAGGCTGTAGACATGTGATGGGAATGGGTACAAGTTCTTTTCTGATTGCTTCAATTTTCTCTTTAGAATGTGAAATAATTAGCTCAGATTGAGGCTGGAGGAAAATATGTCTCTAGTCAAGAAAAAGAAGTTAGGGAATATTATTTAAGGAAGTGTTGTATGGAAGCAGGAAGGGTTCATCTAAGGTTCATAGTCTTGTATTAAAAGTGAAACTAGCCAATAGGTTATGTGATTTCCTCCCGTCACATTCACCTGGAAGGGTGCTGGGGTTAATAAATAGGATATAATCAGCCAAGTAAATTCTGCAAAGTCACAGAGGTGCAAAGAAGCTGAGGATGTATTCAAGGGAGTGTTAATAATGACTGACCTTAGAATTTAACCTGGATAAGGAGGAAAAAAGGATATCAAGACAGTGAGAAGTAATTAAAAGTTGGTAGGTAAAATATTTAACATTGTATAAATTAAAAGTATTAGATTAGCCAAACTGATTTTGCCTGTATACACACACACACACACATACACACACACACACACACACACACACACACACGTATTCACTGTTAGAATACCCATTTCTGGTATAATATTTTACATCAGTCCACTTGATTGGATTATACTATACAGGGTGGACATAGGGTTCATGTGCAATTTACTATGTTAAACTGTTTTAAATTGCACACAAACTTTATGTCCACCCTCCATATGACAAGGTGATCTTGATTACCGAAGTATCTCACTAGCAGGCATAATTTATTAAAAGTAAATTTATAAATTATTAATAAACTTACATACTCAAATGGGTGGATAGCACAATTCCAAGTTTAACTCAGGTTCATGAACTGGTCAGAAACCAATTTGCAAATTATATCCTTATGCTTTAATTATATGAAATTATATTTTTCATTTTTAGCTTCATTTGACAACGTTTCAAAACTTTCAATCACACCAAAATTTATACTTCTATCTATGTGTGCAGCATGTAAATTTAATTTGCTTAGTTCTAAAATTATAGACATATATAGCCTTTATTTATGTGTAAACAAAACATCTCTATACTTAGAGATGTCCATTCAAGTCAGATTACATACTGCCTCATTTCAGGGGATGTGTTAAGTTTGCAAAATAGCAATGCATAACTGTATAAATACATGTTTCTACTTACACAGTTTTTTCTTCTATTTTGGATGCCCATAACTCTTTCAAAGTTCGTTCATTACTTTGGGTACAGATGGAAGGAATCACTGTTAGTGACATGCACATTGATCAATTTTCTGCTCATCTACTTCTTAAAGGTTAAAAGAAGAAAAACACCCAAAAGTTTAACTCATTGTTTCCCAGTGTTAGATCTGTACTGACATCTGAGCTTTGCCTTAGATCACCAAATCAAAATATCTAAGGTGAGGAAAGAACAGATATGGTATTGTTACTTAAAAAAAAACCTCTTCAGATAATCTTAATGGACAGCCAGAATTGAAAAGCAATAGTTTTCTATGATTTAACAATAAAAATAAAATAAAATAAAATAAAATAATAATAAAAAAATAAAATAAAATGTTATGTCCTTATGTTGAGCTGTGCTTCCATTAGCACAGCCAATCTGAGGCTGACACAAGCAAATTACCCTCATTAATTCTTTGGTTTCGTAGCTACAGAAAGTGTCAGTAACCTACCTACACAAAAGAGTAGAAATATATGGTGCAAATGGTCTTTTTAACAAGGCAAAAATCAGTAATTTGTGAGAAGCTGCTCTTTGTTAGATAGGGAAACTGGGCTAGACCTGTTGGGTCTATGCTGAACAAACATTAGTTTTACAAAAACAGTAGTAGAACCTCTCAGTCTAAATAAAAATTGCTCTGTGGAGAACACCCAAGCTTCTTATAGCTTCTCTACTGCTGTGTAATGGAATGGTAGATAATATCAGGTGACTAAAATTATAATTTAACATAAAAATACTTTCTTTACTTTTAATTATGATTGCTCTTTGATTTTTTGAGCCAATAATGAGTTCATAATATAGAATTTTATTGTATTTAATAAGTTTTGAGTTTCCTACTTGAAATATTTATTATCTGTTATATGTACCTATTTTTCCACTTTTTAAAAATGTTAGCTAATTTAACATTGGCTTTCATGCACTTTTGACCTTCATGACTTTGATATTTACATATTCACATTTTCAATCAATGTTACAAAGGAAAATTCTGTTTGCAATACTAAAGTACAAATTTCCAATATCTAATCAACTAGATCAACCTGAAACTTAAGAAAAATTATCCCTGGCTCGGCATCCATAGCACAGTGGTTACAGTGCCAGCCACATACACCAAGGCTGGCAGGTTCAAACCCAACCCAGGCCAGCTAAACAACAATGACAACTGCACCAAAAAATAGCCAAGTGTTGTGGCAGGTGCCTATAGTCCCAGCTACTTGGGAAGCTGAGGCAAGAGAATCGCTTAAGCCCAAGAGTTTGAGGTTGCTGTGACCTGTGATGCCACAGCACTCTACTGAGGTTGACATAGTGGGACGCTGTCTCAAAAAACAAACAAAAAAAAAAAAAAAAGAAAAATTATCCCTTTTTAGGCAAAAGTAAAGTTTCTTTCTTTCCCATTTGAGCTAAAGGTATTAAAGAACATGCCATATCATATTTTTTGTCAATGCCATTTTTGGTGAAATACTATAATATCAAACATTGGTTTAAATTACAAAACTCTCACCTAAAACAACAGGATTTAGCACTGAGTGCAGGAGGCAGAGTGAAAATAAATATGTCAATAAACCAGATCTTATACTTTGGTTTCTCATCATATTGAATGACTCTTTCTCTTTTACTAAAATAAATAAATAAATAAATAATAAATAAACTGAACCTGATTACAATCTTCTATTCTGTACACCTGAAACATGACTGATCATTTTACTTATATTTTGGGTAATCTAATATCCAAATGAAGGGATTTTTTTTTTATTAGTCTTAATATCAAACAAGAGATCATGTGGCTAAGTAGAAATTTGTATCTAGAGGTTTCCTCAATTGCTTTTTTTTTTTTTTTAAATTTACGTTTGTTGGAGTACTATTTGACAAATAATGAAATTTGTTCTTAAAGTAGTGAGTATAGTTCTTTGAGTTCCAACAAATACACAACCATATACTCACCACTCTAATCAAGGTATAAAATATGACCCTAAAAAAGAAATGACCATATGAGTCAGACTTACATTATCATTCTTTAACTGAGCTATGAGAATTATTTTAATATTCTGGATAGAAGTGCTTTATATAGATAGGTTATTTGCATGAGCTATGTCATTTTCTTTCAATCTTAGGCTTGTTTTCTCTGTTTCTTAACAGTGACTTTAGAAAAAAGATGTTCAACTTTTAATGAGGTCAATTTTCACATTCTTACATATGTAGTATTTTTATGATCTTATTCAGCATTACAGAAAGATTTTTCTCCTACTGTTCCTCTTAATAATTCCATAATTTTAAGTTTTACATTGAGATTTTACATTGAGTTAATTTTTGCATATCATATAGACACCCAATTTTTCAGCACCATTTTTTTGTAAGGATGATCTTTTCTCCATTGAATTATTTTGGCACCTTTGCCAATTCAATTTTTGAATTTTATGCATTTTGTGTCCAGTAACGTCAAACAATTTTATCAAGCAATTATATTTCTGGAATATCTAAAGTATTATTTCTTAACAGATGGACTCCATGAGATGAGTTAGATGAGGTAAATAATCAAAACATCAAAACCGTATATTCAGCTAAAGAATGAGTTTTACTATAGATGTGGTTTAAGCAGGAGAGATACATAATCAATCTTTATTTGAAAAGACTATTAATAGGATTCCTTAAAAACATTAAAATAGAACTACTATATTATCCAGTAATTCCACTACTGGGAATACCAAGGTCTGACAATTAAGTTCATGAATTTGCTACCATTCCCTTTACATTGACAACACTGTACCAACAGCTTGGAAATCATTGTATTGTATTGTATTGTATTGTATTGTATTGTATTGTATTGTATTGTATTGTATTGTATTGTATTGTATTGAAACATCCTCCCTACTCAACTGATCAGGCCCTCAGTGAATTTTTTTCTTCACCCAAAGATAAAGGAAATTTTGAAAGGAAGACATTTTGAAGACATTCAGGATATGAAGGGTAATATGACGACAGCTCTGATAGCCCAGAAAAAAGTTCCAAAATTGCTTTTAAAGGTGGACTAGGTGCTGGCATCAGTGCATAGCATTCAAAGGAGAGTACTTCAAAGGTGACTGTAGAGATATTCAGTAATGAGGTGTGCAGCACTTTTCTAAGATGATAACCTAATTGTCAGACCTCATATATCCAAAGGGAATAAATAAAATTAGCATGTCAAAGAGACAGCTGCACATGCACGTTTGTTGCAGTGCTATTCACAATATCCAACACATAGAATCAATATCATAATCCATCAATGGATAAATGGATATAGAAAATGTGATATGTAAATATAATAGAATTTTATTCAGCCATAGAAAAGAATGAAATTCTGTCATTTTTGATAACATATATGAACCTAGAAGACATTACATTAAGTGAAATAAGCCAGACAAAGACAAAGACTCCATGATCTCATATGTGGAATTTAAAATGGTGATCTGAGAGAAGTAGAGAATAGAATAGAGGCTACCAAAGACCAGGGAAAGTTAAGGTGATGAAGAGGAAAGGGAAAGATTATCAACAGACACAAAGTTCAATATGAAAATAAGTACTGGTGTCGTATTGCACAATAAGTTACCTATATATTTTTTAAAACTAATGTGCCGACTATTTCAAAATAGCTAGATGAGAGGATTTTCAATGTTCTCTAAGGAATGGCAAATGTTTGAGGTGATGGATATGCTAATTACCCTGATTTGATCAATATGTGTTGTATTGTGTATCAATACATCACATTGTACTCTCTAAATATATACAACTATTCTGTGTCAATTAAGATAAAAATAAAGACTACTCTTAAAGAGTGATGTGAAGGAAGGTAAATTAAGAGTGTATATTATCAGCTGAGGCCTATGGTCTGAAGATCTGAATTAAGGCAGAGGAAATGTAAAAAGACATAAAAATGGATTCGGATGATGATGATGATAATGGTGATGGTGTTGATGACAGTGGTGCTGATGATGGTGTTGATGAGGATGCTTCTGCTGCTGCTGATGATGATGATTACAGGTAACATCTTTGAGCACTTACTATTTGATGTGTACTGAGGAAATTTTATTTCATAAATTATATCAAATTCTCTTTATGAGAGCCCTCTAAGGCAAGATCTATTTTCATCTGCATTTGAAAGAAGAAAAAATTACTCCTTATAAAGTTTGAGTAATGCTTTCAAGATCATAGAGATACTAAAAATTGGAGAATAAATTTTAATCCACGATATCTAGAGCCCCTGCTTTAGGGCCACTTTAAGATTTTACATCTCAACAAATATTTAGGAGTTAAAATGGTCAACTGGATGGTAGAGGATGAGTTGAATTAGGGAAGAATATAGGATTTTTCTCAATATTTCATCTTCAGTAAGGAGGATAATGGCATTGGACTGAGAATGGTGGTGGGGGATGATAGATTGACAAAATACCATCAGTTGTGGGAAGAACAGTCTAGAAAAATCAGGGTCAAAAATATATTTTGATTTATCTGCCTAAAGGGAAAAGAAAACCAGGGAATTTTCTAAAGAAAGACTATAAGTTGAAGAAAAATATTCAGCAGATAAACAGCGCTAGACCAAAATTGATCATTATTACATTGACATAATGTATTTTGGGGGTTCTTCCTATTCTTTCTTTTTGTTAATGACTCATTTTTTATCAATTTAACTCAACATTCATTTATGGGTAACTGTAGTATTAAGAACAAAATGTTATCAGAATCATAGAAACATTTATGTTTTCAAAGAACACATATTCTGAAGATTTTTTTGTAGTATAATGACAATAGTGTCTACTTAATCTATAATTCTACCTGAAGAAAATAGATCCCTGCCCCTTCTAATCTAATTTGGATACCCAGATGTGTTCTTTTATTGACACACTCTAATAAGTGTGCCATCTCTTATTTTTACAACTTGACTGGCTTTCATGTGAGACCGGTTGATCTGGTAATTATAATTACTATCATTTTTCACATCACCAAATTAAAAAACACTGATAACAGCCCTTAAAAAATACATTTGTTATAATGAAACAAATCTGTATGTTTTATAATGTTTTATTATTTATAGTGATTCATCTAGAATAGAAAAATATCACTGTTTTCTTAACTAATCTTTCCATCATGTTAAAAACAGGGAAACTGAAAATTAAGATTAAAAATGTCCACAAGAAAAACAATAATTTTACCATTTTATTTTAGTGGTTTCTTTCATTCAAACAAGTGGTTCTTTTTTAAGATTGTGAATAAAGAATTTTTTGTCCCTGCAAGCTTGTTAACGGTATTCTGTTCACCATAGAATACAGAGGGTGAACCCCCTAGGAGGAAAGAAAATGTATTAAACTAAATGGACGGCTAATGAGACACTTAAAAGCACAGACGGTGAAATGTATTACTGGAACAAAGTCTATACAAATTTGTTTGAGGCTTCCAGGTCATTGATTTGTTTATAGAGATCGCTTAGATTTGTGTATTTTTTACTGCTATAGTTGAATTTAGACTGAAAACCTATTAAACACATATTTAATGAGGGTTTCCAGGGAAAGTATCAGGATTAGCAGCTTTCATCAATAATATCTGAGAGTCTTTGGCTTGATTTCAAAAAATAATTAATTTATTTAAATAGTCATTTCTTCCCTAATACTGTTTACATCACATCCGATCCTGATTGTCAGTAATTTCCTCTGAAGAAACAAACAAGGCCACATGTCCTTAATATTGTCATCATTGTCCATCTCATTTCTAAGCAATTTAGCTGTACCTAAACAAAGTAAATGAAATCAATTTCAGCTAGCCAGACTAGCTCATGATGCTTTTCACAGATTTTCCCAATAATAACATTGATTCTCTGCTTCCATTTTCTATGAGCATAAGTAAAAAAGCAAGTTAAAACAAAAGCTTACATTTTTACAATATATATGTATGAGCAGAGAGCTGAGTGAGATAGAAATGAGTGAGCAATGATAGCAACAATCCTACAGGGAACCACCTAGAGCAGCACATGTCTTTTGAGTGGAGACCTATGACAAAAACAGAAGTATTTGTAAATATGAAAGTAACTCTGCCTGGTTCTCAAGGAGAAAAACTGACATTTAAACAAGTAACTTCAATATGATTTTTCACCTAAGTATTAGGATAGAGATTTATCAGAGTCACATCATGCAAAAACACAGGTGATAGATGTTTAGCTGAACATAAGGGCTCAAAGTATTCTTGACACAAACACACTACCACACGTGGGGGATATAGAAATATATACATGTGTGTATATGTATGTATGAATATATGCATATGTATACATAGGTGTGTGTGTATATGTAATATATAGTACAGGGTAAAACCAACACTAAACAGGAATATATATGTATATATAAAACAATCATATATCTAACAATCAGTAGGAAAACTATTATGGTTACAGATACAGTAAAACACTATAACACTTCATGTGTTCAGTTGCAAGTAAAAGAAATAGTTTATACTGGCATTGGATTATCTTGGTTGTCCTTACCTGTTGCATTCTTTTAGGTTGTCTTTTTTATACATGTCATTTTATGTTGTTTTTTTAACTTCCATTAATTCATAGTAGTTGTACATATTTATGGGGTTCACGTGATATTTTGATACAAGCATACAATCTGTAATGATCGAATCTGGGTGATTGGGGTGTCCATCAGCTCAAACATTTCTCATTTCTTTGTGTTGGGAACACTTCAAGTTTACATTTGGAAATATGCTGTAAATCATTATAGTCACCCTGTTTGAGACCGAACACTAGACCTTATTCCTTCTCATTTACTGTATTTTTTCACCTGTTAATCAACTCAACTTCCCCCCCCTCTACATCTGAATTGTAATTTAATAAATGAAGAGGTGGTGGACATAATTTCATTAACATAAATTAAATGAACAGAGATTTTGACCATTGTGCTTTTAATACTCTTTAAATCTTCTTTTTTAAATTCAAAAAATTTTACAAAGAAACATGTTTTGATGACCTAATTAGGTGCCGAAACAAAAATAATAATTTTTAATGACATTATATTTTTAAATTCATTTATTGGTTTTATTTCTAACAGGATAATCAGAGTGAAAGCATGCTTTTTCATTCACTTATTATAGAGGCTTTATATTATCTTCCTTATATTTATTTGTAACTTATACCTTTTTGAAATGGATAGAAAATATTTTAAATTCAAAAGCAAAATTAATTTAAAACTGGTTGTATAGGAAAAGTACATTTTAAAATTAAGTATTTTATTTACAAGCCTTGAGAAGCATCTACACAGAATTTTTAGGACCTCTGAGAAAAAGGTTCATAAATGATTTTTCCTATTACATCATTTCAATGTTCATATTACTTTTTAAAGATAATCAGCATACATAAATATATCTGGTTTATATCTCTGAAAATTATCTTGGTGATCCACAAAATCAAAATCAGAGGGACTACTGTTATGAAATTTTGGTGAATGCTTTTGAAAATCTGAATCGCCTAACCAGTGAGGTTATGGACCCATAGACATTCATCCTTTGTTTAAACATAAAAATCATGAGTGGATTAAAGGTGGCGGCTAAGTAACAGCTTCCCTGTAACTGGGCTTGGTGAATCTGGGGAGACAAGACTCCAGACATCTCTGGCCGGTGGGATCTGCCTATGATCATCCCTTTGAGGATACAGGGAGCCAGCAAGGGACTTCTTGGACCCCAGGAGGAAGACAAAAACAGTGGAAAACTGGCAAGTGGCTGCGTGTGTTCGATCAACCTAATCACGCCGGCAACCATGAGTACAAGCAGCAGTGAGACTGCAAACCGGAAAGTCCTTACCTGTGAACTTTTTT
>CAUYPK010139719.1:0-14354 GCA_963574355.1 Loris lydekkerianus | reverse complement strand
GAGGGGAGGAGGGGAGGGAGGAGGGAGGAGGGGAGGAGGAGGAGGGAGGGGAGGAGGGGAGGGAGGAGGGAGGAAGGGAGGAGGGAGGAGGGAAGAGGAGAGAAAGGAGGAGAGGGGGGAGGGGGAGGAGGGGGGAGAGGGGGAGGGGGAGGGGGAGAGGGAGGAGAGGGGGAGGGGGAGGGAGGAGGGGAGGACGAGGAGGGGGAGGGGGAGGGGGAGGGGGAAGGAGAGGGGGAGGGAGGAGGGGAGGACGAGGAGGAGGAGGAGAGCATCAGAAGTCTTACTTGTCAAACTTCACTTGAGGCTTCCCTGGTTTAGAGTTACCATTTGGCAAAGAAGGCACTGGAAATGGATTTCCACTATCTCTGGAAGATCCCTTTAAGAAAAAGAATGAATATACAGTTTACACTCCAGCATTTAAGATCACTGTCCTAGAAGAATCAACCTGCTTAATTAGTCCAAAACAGTAGATCAAAAAAGAGTGAACACTTACATAATTTGTCATGAAGCACTTTCCTAGCTACAGATTCAACTGAAGTGGGAAGTTCTGATTGTGCCAGGGACTCAGAAAGATGTTAAGACAAGAATAACACACAAAGCAAAACACACACACACACACACATACACACACACCCAGATTAGCAAGAGCAGAGGAACATTTGAGAAAGTAGATTTTTTGTTTCTCATTTAACTGGTGATGAAAGTATTTGAAATCAAACATTCAAACTAAGAACTAACTGGAGTAAAACCATTACTTAGGCAAAATACCCAATAGAAAACTCTGAACCTCTTTATGAATATATTCACACTTAAATTTTTGGGTAATGTTAGCTACCTTTTTCACAAAAGGTGGAGTTTTAAACACAAACAATTCATTGTTGAGTTATTAAAATTAATGAATAGTTTGCAACTAGCAGGTTGGTGCAAAAGTGATCGCGGTTGTGGGCCATGAATTTTAAATCATTATAACGAGGCTCAGATACATCTTTACTAATCAAAATTGGAACCATTACAATCAACACATTGTTGCCAACAAGAAATAACTTTGTTTCTTCCCGTAGGGTAAAAACTTGTGCTCCAGGATTCCACGAACTCTTGGAAAGCATTTTTTGCATCCTGCTGGTTGTGGAAGTGTTTTCCCTGCAAAAAGTTGTCAAGATGTTCAAAGAAGTGGTGAGAGGCCAGGTGAATGTGGCGGATGAGGCAAAACTTCGCAGCCCAATTTGTTCAACATTGGAAGTGTTGGTTGTGAGCCGTGCAGCTGGTGTCATTGTGGAGAAGAACTGGGCCCTTTCTGCCGACCGGTGCCGGCTGCCAGCGCTGGAGCTCTCAGTGCTTCTCACCTATGTGCTGTGCAGACTTCCCAGATGTGATGATTTCGCTGGGACTCAGAAAGCTGCAGTGGATCACAACACCAAACCGGCCTTTTTTCAATGCTAGTTTGGCTTTGGAACGTGCTTTGGAGGTTCCTGTCAGCCCAACTCTCGAGATACCCATCATCATATTTACCCGTCATATAAAATCCACTTGCCACTGCACCTCACAATCTGAGAAATGCTTTGTTGTTGAGTAGAATAAGAGAAGATGATGCTTGAAAACCACAACTGTTCTGATTTTCCCTCAGTTCACGAGGCACCACTTACCAAGCTTTTCCAATTTGCTTCAAATACCGACAATCACAGAATGGTTGACACTGAGCTCTTCAGCACCCTCTCATGTAGCTGTCAGAGGGTCAGCGTCGATGACTGCTCTCCACTGGTTGTCTCTAGCTTCCAGCGGCTGCCACCGTGCTCCACATCTTCATGGCCACACTTCTGGAACTCCCACTGCACCACACGCTCCTTAGCAGTTCCTGGGCCAAGAGCATTGGTGATGTTCCCAGTTGTCTTCATTCATTGCTTTACGACCCATTTTGAACTTGAAAAGAAAATCGCTATAATCTGCTTTTTGTCTAACATCATTTCTATAGTCCAAAATAAATACAAACAGCAAGTAATAAGTCACTAGCAAAAAAAAAAAAAGTGAGAAATGTGCATTAAAATGATGTATAAAATAACCACATTAATAAGAACATATTCCAGTATCGAATGGCAAATTTCAACAATGTGAAAACCACACTCACTTCTGCACCAATGTGATGCCATCATGAGGAATTTATCTTATTTGGGAAATGAGAGCACAGACTAAGTACATTCCGCCTTATATAAGGACTGCCTCCCACTTACTTTGTGTGCTGAGGAGCTTCCGCAGCCCTTCCCCTCTACTTTTCTGTGCTTGGGAACGGAAGAGTCTTTATGGTTGCTCTTGGTACTACTGGCACTTTTGGGAGGGTCCTGGCCACAGCCGTCTGCTTCCCGCTTTGACCTCTTATGTGCAGGCTTGGCTGACTTCTGGGAGGATGAAGAGGAGGAGGACACGGGTGGAGGAGGAAGCATTTCCTTCTTTGAGGGCTCTGAGGAGGGCCTGGGCGTTCTGGAGTGAGACAGCGTGCAGAACCAAGTTGATGCAGAACATGAGTCAATCATACAGCTTAGCCACTCGGTTATAAAGGAAAAACTGGCCACTGGCACAAAGGACTGTACATGAAATTGTGTTGTAAAAAGGCTGAATTTCAGGGACTTTCTGATACCTTTGAAAAAGTCTAGCCCTATCCATTACTCATAAATGAAGTCATATGATTTTCCACCAAGCCTATGGAGTCTGCCCATGGTCCTCACTTTTCCTAACTGGTCCTGACTCTTCCTTCAGCGGCTCACCCGCCTGTACATCTGCCCGACAAGCAGGCAGGTCTGGCTGCGTGCTCCACTCTGACCCTTCTCTGTCGGCTCCATGTCGGAACACTATACACTTGTTTTTGCCAAGTCATTTTGAGAAGCAATTTATTGAATAAATCAGAGTAAAAATAATAGCTGCTTTTTCCATTCACACAGTCAGGGCACTACCACCTCTACACCTGTCACCCCTCCCCCACTCCGGGTCCTGGAGATTCTTATTCATCTCTAAAGGGAGTAAGGAACCCAGGCTCTACCACCCATGAAGAACTCTGACTTTAGCCAAATAATTTTATCTCTCTGTCTCTGTTGCCAATTCTGCAAAATGGGGATAATAATAGTACCTTTCTCATTTTCCTTTAGAAAAAAATATAATTCTATATGTTTAGAAAATTGTCCATAGTGAAAATGCTTCTGATAAAGTTTGTTGCCAAATGAAAAATCCTTAAGGATGACAAAAACACAAACTCAACATATTATCCAAATGAGCCTTAAAACATTTACTGATCTGTTTTTTTTTTTTTGAGACAGCTCACAGGAACCTCCAACAATTGGGCTTAAGCAATTCTCTTGTCTCAGTCTTCTAAGTAGCTGAGATTACAGGCACCTGCCACAATGCCCGGCTATTTTTTGTTGCAGTTGCCATTGTTGTTTAGCTGGCCTGGGCCGGGTTCGAACCTGCCACCTTTGATGTATGTGGCTGGCGCCCTCACCACTGTGCCACTGGCACCGAGCCAGATACGCTGATTCTACTGCAGAAGAAAAACTTTTTTGTCACAACAATACCCCCAAAAGCCCTGCTCACCTCAGAGATCAGGCAGTTCCTGACCTCTATACTCACTTTGTCTTAGAAGATTCTTTGTGGGAGGAAGAGGATGATGAAGAGGACTGTGATTTGGTTTCTTTCTCCAGTCTGATTTTTTTGTTATTATCATAGTCTTTTTCTGCTTCACCCTATTATTATAACAAAGCAAATTGTTACAAACAGCCCCCAAAGGAAAAAAAAATACAGAAAAAGAAGAGAGGGTCATCCAAGTTTCAGAGACATCTAGGCACACACAGGAACTGTATTAGTGTTTACAGTGTATGCGTGGGGAGAGAACCTGTGAGCACAAGTGTGTCAGATGAGGGAGGGCAGCGACAGGCTGATATAACTTCTACTGAGACAGATTTTTGCCTAAAGAAACACTATTCCTGATACCTAGGGAAAAAAGTAATAGCTGACTACAAGAAAAATAATTAGACATCAAAACTTCTCATTGTTTTTTCTAAATATAAAAGAATCAATAAAACATGCATATTCACATCAAGTAATATACAGATGATTTTTAGGAGGTTCCTCCCCCCCTTTTATCTAAAGAACCATCACTTACATCCATTAATTTATTGTTTGTATGAAATTCAGAGTAAACTACTTGAAACTTGTCTTCTAACGAAAAATAAGTACATTGTTAAAAAGAAACACGCTACAAAATCCTCTGTATATCCTACAGAAAGGACTACAAAGATATATGATGATGATCCCCCAAAAAGTTGCTCTGGGATTCTGGCCATTACTTGTTCGCATCCATGGATTTGATTTTCTGTTTATTTATTTATTTATCTGAGATAGTGTCTCACTCCGTCATCCAAGCTGCAGAGCAGTGGCATCAGAGTTCACTGCAGCCTCAAATTCCTGAGCTCAGGGATCCTCCTGCTTCAGCCTCCTGAGTAGCTGGGATTATAGGCTGCACCATCATGCCTGGCTCATTATTTTAGTCTTGGGGTAGAGATGAGTCTCACAGGTTGCTTAGGTTGGCCTAGAATCCCAGCTTCAAGCAATCCTCCCACTTCTTTTTTCAGTATTATTTTTCTCTCTTTATTTTTCAAACAATGTGAGAGTAAGAACAAGGAAGGGAATTTGTAACTACAGAATAAAAGGGTGCTTCCTCAGAAGCACTCATTCATACCAACCAAGGTGCAAATAAATACATTTAGTCATTAAAAGAAGACTTTTCCATGTTCTTGTGCCTCGCTTGCCAACATGCACATCAGCTGTACAGGAAGTCCCGCCCACGCACTTCACAGCAGCCTCCTTCCCACGAGTCCGGGTTCAGGAAGGAGGAGCCCACACACTGTCTGGCAAGTGGCAGGTGAGTGACAGGTGGGAGTCCTTCAATTAATTCTCATGTGCATTTATAACAAAACTCCCCCCAAGTGTCAGGTCACTAAGTTGGGAATCTGGGACACCACCAATCAATTTAGGACAATCTAACATGCCTACAATCTTCCCTTAAACTGTTAAAAAAAAATTCTTTAAGTTAACTGTGGGAGAGCTTCCTCTTCTGAATTTCTCCAAGAACAGTCAGTAAATTGAGATGTGCAGGGACAAGGTCTGCTCAGACACCCATCAGCAACCTACACAGCAATGGGAAACAAAACACCTTCCCTCCCTTCTCCAGGTGTCCTGCTGAGCGATGTGCCTGCCGAGCACCTCCCTCTAGCCCTTCCTGGATTCTTCGAGAAAAACACCTTTATTAATTTATGCATTGTCTTCTTTCAAAGAGTTCATGTAAGGTGTCTTCTTTCAAAGAGATACTTGCTTTGAATCTCGTGGTGTGCACAGAAGTGAGAACAGTCAGAAGGGGAAATATGGAAGGAGAGAAGTTAACGCTAAGGCAAGGCTCGAACCACCAGGCTCTCGGTTCTCACGGCCCTGCACACACCCATGTCTAGGGAGCACATGAACTCACAGGCCTTGTGTGAAGTCAAATGTGACTTCAAAGGTAGTGCAAGAAAGGGGATGTAATAATTTTTATATTGTACAAATGTCTCTTATTAATAATCAGATATACGTATTCTTGAGTCAATTAAATGCTGAAATTTTTTCTTCTTTTGTAGCCATCTTTCTAAAGATGATAATATTGTATTTTAGATATATTGGATTAAAGTTATTAAAATTATTTAAAATAATCTATCAAAGTTTTAAAAATAAATTACTTTAGCTTTCTTCTCCACTTCCCCCCTTTCATACTTTTTAATGTGTCTACCGGAAAATTTTAAATTATGTACATAGTTTACATTATACAGGGTGTCATAAGGTCCATGCACAATTTTAATTCGCACACTATTTTAAATTGCACACGAACTTTATGGCCACCCTGTATTTCTACTAGACAGCACGGTTTCAGTGTTTGCTAGAAGTGATCTGCAAACTGGGTTCTGAACTTCCAATTAGCCAATGCAAAGAAGAAATTATCCTCTGGTTAGAAAAAAATAAATCAGTTACTCATTATAGAAGTTGGAGAAAATGTATCTTGAGGAAGCAAATAAGGAGACAACATCTGAGGCGAGCAAGTGCATTCTAAACGCACAACTGGACTTCCATACAGCTGCTCGTCCTGGGAACTTTGCCCAAGAGCACAGTCCCGGAGCATCCTGGAAAGTAGAGGGGTCGGCACAGGCTCAGAGACGCTGCCGGAGCACCGTGACAGGGCTCTGCACAGCACAGGCCTCTATTCAACGATTCTCAGCAGTAACACTTGAGAGAAAGTCGATGGTAGTGAGAGAGAATGAATCAATTGGAAACTGTGAGGTTAAAGTAAAACCTGATCACTAGCACTGGCAAACACCTCGTCAACTGGACACCAAATGGTGCCCAGGACACCCTGCACCACAGGCCCGCTGATGTCTCTTGAATTTCAGATGACAGGCTGTGTAGCAAGTCTATTAACATTTTAAAAAGATGAGAAATTTGTCTTTGAGAAAGGTCAAAATTGGCTAAAACATCCAGATGAATTTTAACTTGAATGTGAGGTAGTTAGTAAAACATAGTTTTTTTTTGTTTGTTTTTTTTTTATTGTAGTTTCGATGGCTAGAAAAAAAGCATACTTTTAAAAATGGAAGTTATTTCCAGGCAGTTAACGACACACAGAGGTCCCCAAGGCAAAACTAAGTGTAAACCACCCACCAGGCTGCTGCTTAAAGAAAACACCCAAGTCCAGAAGTGGAATGAGTTGATGTTTGTGTGTTTTCATTTTCCTTAGGACATGGCAGTTGTGACTGTAAACCAAAGCGTCCAGACCTTATAAACCACACCTGAAAATACTAGTCACAGTGAGTCAATCTTCACAAACTGGTTATAGCGCTGGCTGTGCCAATCGGTGACTCAAGGGAACAGCCGACAAAGAAGGAACACCGGCTTCCACGCTAGCACTTAACAGCTGTTGGCACCTCCTGGCATAATTTGCTTTAGACCGAAATTTAGCAAGCGAGAAGCTGATAACAGTCTGTAAGCTAGAAGAAATGATGCCATTCAACTAAAGAAAGCAAAAATCTCCTCTGCTGATTCTGCTTAATTGCAGAGATTCAGCCTGTGGGCCTGAGGTTAGGATTTCTTTGTACACTGTGCACTGGGAACACTGTCGCCTCTGCCTGGCACACAGAAGTTCTCCTCAGCAGGCACTCCATGAGGACTTGTCAGCCGGCACAGAAATGAAGCTCAGCAGCTCAAGGGCACAGCTGGGATTCCTGAAAGCAGGACTATGTAACTTTAGGTGGACAGCTTTAGGAAAGGGTCATTAGAGTGGGGGCCACACAACGCAGGGTGCTAGGAAATGCAGACCAGAAGTCCAGCAGCCAGACTGCTGAGAAGCAGGAGACACGGCACGCTTTAGGTTTTTCTGGGTCAAAAAGTCATCTGAAGGGCAGATGAGAGTGACACACTCTGCCCTGGCCCTGTGGTTTATCCCCAGATCACCCTCATTTCAGTGAATCCAGTTTAAGGTCTGGGCTTCAGAAATTCCCTTTCTCCACAAGGCTAAGTGTCTCCAGGGTGGTGCCTGCACTTACCACAAAAGGAGGCTGCTGGCTCATGGGCTGGTCCTAACTGACTTGTTTGCTTTTCTTAACCTGTTGGGTCAGGCAGCCCCAGATTATCTGCCAAATCCTGCTCCGCCCACAGAATGGAGTAAAAGGGCAAGTACCAAGGCCATAAAAGGAAGAGACGGGCCCTGTGCTGGGCCAAGTCGTGTCTGAGAGACACTGTGGGGGCAGCCTGGTGCCTGCCAGGCAGCTGGCTCATGAGGAAGGACTTGTAGGTGGCAGGGAAAATGATGGCAGCTTTTCCCAGAACTGACACTTTGTGCTACGAAGTTTCTAACAGGTGGAAAGATGCAGTCTATCTACGTAGACTCGGCTACAAGGAGCCTGGCTGGGAGAGGGGCAGATGGGAGTGCCTGACAGAGCAGCAGCAATGAGGGAGGACCGTACCGGGCCCTGAAGGAAGCCAGTCAGCGCACTGACCCTGTACCGCTCTCAAGAGCCCTTCCAGCAGACACCAGATGCAGAAACACACATGGAAAAGAGAGAGACCCCTGGGCTGGGAAGAGGAGGCGCCTGGCTGCAGACCTACCTTTCCCAGGCAGCCAGGAGACGCTAGTACCTTTCCAGATCTCCTGGAGCAAAGGTGGTGGCGGACCGAGTGGCCGCTAAGGTTCTTTCAGCATCCACATTCTGACTCTACCATCTTCTAGAGGGACACAAAGGAGTCTGGTGGCTCATGCAGCACAGAAAACTAGAGAAGCAGCAGGGCAGATCCTCCCCTGCAACTCGCCTTCTTCTTTAAGAAAAAGACACAAAGGAACCCTAAGTTCACACAGAGAACAGGGGCAGGGGCATCCTGAGAAGGCAGGTTATTTTCACTGGGATTAGTACTACAGAAGAGGAAAACTAATCCACTGTTTTTCTCTTTGGTGAAGGAATGCACACAGACTCGGCGAACACAGGTCTATGGTTGTGACACAGTTCTTAGGGTAACTGGTAACTACCAGACATGAAGAAATTATATACAAGTAGCTCCAGGAAATTATATGTGTTCATTTTTCAAACCCTTGATTTTGAAGGATAATAACTAGGGAGTGTTGATCTGGAGAAATAACCCAAGGAAGAAAACCAGTCAGATCTCAGAAGGACTGAACCAACCATTCTAAGCAATAAAAAATGCACTTTTTCCTACCACATTCCAGAACTTGCCTTCCTTGCTCCTGGAAACACACATAAGGGACAGCACTGGAATTTATCTCCTACAGATGTTAAAGTGCTTTGTCACAAAGCAATCGTTTAGAGAAAGATGGGCTTGAACGGAGGGACCTCCTTACGCAGCTGTCTGACTATTAAGACACACAACCCATTTCCTTGAAAGGTATCTATCTGTAAGGTGACAGACGCAGGGGGTGTCACCTACCAGAGGGCCCACAACCTGACGCTCACACAGACTTCTATGCACGGTAGATGCATTTTTAGAGCACTCACAATTGCACTGGCCTGATCATCTTACTGTATAGTGTGATTCTTGACTTCAGTATTTCTTCCAAATTTAAAAACCCTAGGCTTGGTTTAAGAATTATATAAAAAATATATAAGTTAGCATTTTAAAAATCTAAACTGAAATCAGACTGAAGTTCAGTAGCATCTGTAAGGAGCATTATGTGAGTGTACGCCTACATACCCTGACAATTCTCTCCACTTCTCCTCATGAACCTCTCCTTACCCACACCTTTAAAGTGGTGAAAAAATATGGATCCATTTCTATAGGTGCCACACCTGCTGGCTTCATCCCAGCGGTCTGCTACCAGTAACTCTGTGATCATCGCTGCACACTTTTTAAAGTCTAAAATGACTTCAAGGATCTGTCAACCTCCTGAAAATGTTTGTTAAATTTGGTGCCATGAAGGGGACAGACTCTAAGGGGCCTTTAAATAAAAACACAAAATTCCACTAATGTGAAGGATCAGGAACATTCTTCAGTTGCCCTGACTACATCCTCAGAGAGCTTTCACTTAAAAAGAAGAAGAAAAAGTCTTGACTATTTAAATGTAAGAAAAATCACCCACGCCTGATAGCCCTGCCTCTGTCACAGAGGCCCAGGCTCTGTCACCGGCTGCCTGGAGCCCCCACCACGCGCTGGTGAGGAAAGGGAGATGGCACCACACAGACAAGGGCTCAACATTGACGTGTCCAGTGCACCCTACCTGGAATTCAGTGAAAGTTAAAAAAAAAAAAAAAAAAAAAAAATGCAAAGGACACATGATTCTCCGATGATGAAATAAGTACGCAGTTGACTGGTTTTTATATTTATTTATCTGAAAGCTTCTAAGTAATGTTTCTAACTAATAGCCTACTTCAGGAAAGGAATTCTGGCTGCCTAGATCAATGACGTCTAAACACTGCACACCTGAGGGGTTTTTCAATCCAAGGAGCCAGCTTTTCCCAGTCTTGAGCCCTGTAGTAAGGCTCTGCTTCAGCACTTCCCCACTCTGATACACACTAGGATTACAGGAGGAATTTTAAAAATACCAGTGGGGGATGGGAACCAACCCTTCCCCCTCCAGTTGGAGCTAAAGGCTGCCCAGAGTATGGGTAAGCCAGGGTTTGGAGCTAAAGGGGCAGATATCAGTCCTGCCAGTACTGCAGAGGTGACTGTTCCCTGGGCCTGATCTCTCAGCTGCTTGCCAGAACTTTACAGAAATCACGCACTCCGTGAAGAGGAGGGATCAGTGTTTCTCCACACTCCACACAGAAAGATAAGTGAGCTGCCCTGGAGACATCCCTGCCAAGCCTGGGAATTGCCTGTGGGGGCGTTGTCCTGACAGTCCACAGGGAGAGCTAGGAGATTCCCTTTCTAGCAACACTTATAGTGCCAGGGGGCATGAACTGGGCTGAGAACTCTGGGGGATTCTCAAATTTCTAGCATTTCCACCCGGCAGGTAAACACTTAAAAAGCAAATACTTCGGTGGAGCCGGTAGCACAGTGGTTATGGCCCCAGCCTACTAACAACAATGACACCTGCAACAAAAAATAGTGGGGTGTTGTGGTAGGTGCCTGTAGTCCCAGCTACTTGGGAGGCTGAGGCAAGAGAATCGCTTAAGCCCAAGAGTTTGATGTTGCTGTGAGCTGTGACGCCACAGCACTCTCTCTACTCAGGGCAATACAGTGAGGCTCTGTCTAAAAAAAAAAAAAAAAGCAAATATACTTCTCCCTACTCCAGCAAATGCACATGGTTAGTGAGCACCAGAGACCATGAAGGACCATGGGGCTAAGAGACCCAGGTGACAGATTTTCTGGGAGTGGGATGGGATGGGGCATTGAGGGTCCTCTTGAAGTTGTCTCAGGTGAAACAGACGCAGGTATCTTTTTCCTTACCAGGTCCAGCAATTTCCTCCACCAAGTTTGGATCTTTCACAAACATTCCTACCTAAAATACCTTAAGGTTTCTGTAGTGAAAATATGCCTTTTTCTACCTGCAACAGCACCAGCCATCAGCACACAGCCGTGGCCCCAGCCCACCTCACCCACCTGACCTGCCCACTGTAGGTACAGCAGCAGCGCACACCCTCCCATCTCATACAACACAGTTTTGAGAGAAGTCACCCTTCACTACTTGGGTAAAGTTGTGTTATATTTTTAACCTAGTGGATTAATCAGTTGAATTTCAGACACAACAGCAGGCTTCATCATCTTTTTTTCCTTTGTTATTCTTAGCTTCCACAGCTGAGAAAGATTTTCATGTACTTATTAAGTGTGTTAAAAATTTTATTCCTTCTCAGAGGTGGCCCTTCTTGTGCCTTTGTGTTTTGGGCAAGTTGGCTTAAATGCCACTGGGGAAAAGACTCTTTCTTGTGAAGAAGAGCAGATCAAGAGCTCAATGATTCAGAATAAAGGACACAGACTAACACCGTAGTACGTCCGAGCAACAGAGGGTCTGAAATAATGCAGTAATTCTTTTTTACTATGCCCATTCTACATCCAAATGATATTTCCAAAAATTAAAGGCACAGATGCTCACTATTTAGCAGTGTAGCCACACCAGCCCATATTACTCAACAAGATACGCTAATCACATGTTTAATGATTCTAATGCAAGTTATATGACCATGAGTTAAAATACGGATGTGATATTGGTATGAAAGATCACACCACAAGAGTAAAACCTGTACAGGGCAGTACTTTCAATAATTCCAAATACTTATTAAAAATTCAGTTCAGGTGAGATCTTAATTTTTAGAGCAAACCTTAATAGGCCAGGTGGTAAACACTGATGTTATCAGAAGAATGTATCTTAAAAAATGCTGCATTATCCTAAAGGAAGCCATAATTTTAGAACAAGACTGATGAAAGAATGCAACGCCGGTTAACACCTGTCTGCAGAATGAGATGCATCCAAAGTCCAGAGAAAGCACGACTCTGGGAGAGGGAGCAAAGGCTACATGTAATCAAAGCCAGTTTCCAGCCTCTTCTAAGACAACTCAGAGTTGGGCTGGAATCAAGGGTGGACCAGAGCCACCACCATGCCAGCAGCAGGGACATTCCCTCTGCAGTGGGAGGCCAGTCTCCCCACACTCACCTTTCTCTTTTTGGCCAACTTGTTAGAATTGTCCGAGCTTCTCTTCTGAGACTCCTGCTTCTTCCCTGTTGGGGGCTGTGGCTGTTTATCTTCTGGTTTCTTCTGGCGGGTCCCCTTCCCAGGTGGCTGGGGTACCCGAGAAAGAAGGTCTAGAGCTATCTTCACCATCAAGCTTTGCGGGGGAGGAGTGTCCCTGAGCGGTGAGAGCAACTTGGTGTCTCTCGAAGGCAACGCGAGTTTGTCTTTGCGGCTGTCCTCCTGGACCACCACCGCTTGGCGGCAGCCACTAGTCCTGCTGCCAGCGCCGTGGGGTGGGCCTTGGCTCTGAGTCAGGGGCACGAGAGCAAAGTGCTCCGGGCTCCTGTCCTCCACACTGTCCTTTGTGGGCTCTGGGCCAGAGAGTGCCTTGGCAGGGGCTGGGAGGGAGCTCTTGTGCTTCTTCTTTTCACTGGCGCTGGGTGCTGCTGGCTTCGGCTCTCTGCTTCCTCCAGCTCGGGGCCTGCCTTTCGTCTTCACCTTGGGCTTGTCTTTGGAAGTCTGGTCTTTTGAGCCATAAGGAAGAGGTCCAGGCTCGCTTTCCACCTGCAAGCTGGCCTGTGAATCGGCCTGGGCAAGGGCCTTGACGGGCTTTTTGGGCTGTTTGGTTCCAACGGTTTGCCTCTGAGGGGGCTCCTGTTGTGCAGGGGACTTCTGACAGCTTCTCTTTCCTAGGTGGGGGCCTTCAGCAGGGACCCGGGGAGCTTTGCTGGAGCTTTTTAGGGGAGGATCTTTGGATTCAGAATGCTCCTGGCTCACGGAGCCACCATCGCTGCTGCCCTTGTTCTCCTGACGTCGGCGCGGGGCCTCAGTGCTGGTGGGACCCTCTGCTGCCACAGGTGGCTGGTTGACTTTGGTCAGCCAGTTGTCCAGCTGCCATTTGTTTGTTGATGGAGGCTCAGGCTGAAAACAATAGAGAAAAGTGTTAACTGACCAACGATGATAAACTATGCTTTTGTGTTAAGTCATTCATTATACCAGGACTGTCCTGGAATCATTTCAAAGCTCCTCAAATAAGTCAAATACTATAACATTAGCTCTTAAAATAATCTTCAATTCTTTTGTAACTTGTGAACTTTGGCATAGTAGATATTGACTGATAGGCCATTCAATGTGATGAGAAATCTTTATAATGTAAGTATTTCATTCTCGTAGTGGTTACAGTTTAAGCTAAACAGGACACATCTTGACTTATAAATTGCTTTATTAGAGAATAATCGGAGGAAATAAAGAATGAAAAATCCTTTTATCAAGGATTTTCAGGTGGCTAATAAATAAGTTTTTGTGATTATGTATGGGTTTCCTGCTTTGTCATTTTTTTTAAACATACTTTTCAACTACAAATGACTTTTCTTCAAAGAGTTGATATTAGTTCTTTTACTTGAAAATGTTATACAGTAAACATCTATATATGACAAGGTTATCAATGTATGACACAATTTATATCTTGATAAAAAGAAAAAAGTGAGGTCACATCAGCTAAACATTAGTCCTGCTTAGTTTTTTTTTTTTTTTTTTTTTGAGACAGAGTCTCACTCTGTTGCCTAGACTAGAGTGTCATGGTGTTAGCCTAGCTCATGGCAACCTCACACTCAAACTCTTGGGCTTAAGGGATCCTCTTGCTTCAGCCACCCAAGTAGCCAGGACTACAGGAGTGCACCACAACACCCAGCTAGTTTTTCTGTTTTTAGTACAATCTTGTTCTTGGTCATGTTGGTCTCAAACTCCTGAGCTCAAGGGATCTGCCCACTGCGGCTTTTGAGAGTGCTAGGATTATCCATGTGAGCGACCACTCCCCCACCCCTCCTGAATTCTTTAAAAGTTGAGCATTTAAATCTCTTGTTCCAGGCAACTAATCTAACAGTGAGTGACAGATGCACTTATTTTAAGGGCAGTACTGGTGTACATGCTTTTCTGTCTGTCTTTCTTTCTTTCTTTCTTTTTTGAAACAAAGTCTCACTGTGTTGCCCTTGGTACCGAGTGCCATGGCGTCACAACTCACAACCACCTCAAACTCTTGGGCTTAAGCGATTCTCTTGCCTCAGCCTCCCAAGTAGCTGGGACTACAGGTGCCTGCCACAAAGCCCAGCTTTTTTTTTTTTTTTTTTTTTTTTTTTGGGGGGGGGGGGTTTTCACGGGTGGTTTGTTACCAGGGCCAGGGCGG
>CAUYPK010139716.1:0-45000 GCA_963574355.1 Loris lydekkerianus | reverse complement strand
GACTCTCTCTCCCAAAGGCCTAGTCCAAAAACTTCCTGTTGGCATTTGCACCAAACAAGGCTCCCCGTACTTCTGGCATCATCTGCTGGGCTATGAGGTCCAGCCGGCTTTCTAGGGTATTGGAAACCTTTATTTTACGATTCCCATTATAGATTTCACCACCACCAGCTATTTCCTTGCAGGTAGGACTCATGGTCAATATGGACACCAACATCGTTTTTAGTGGCAGTTTTGTACATAGGGATTGCCTTTAGCACTGCAGCCTTTACCAGAGGTAAATCCTGTTTCCTACAACGAACAATCATTCGGGGCTCCAGCAAGTGGTACAAACCCTGGAGGACCAGTCCATCCAGCAGTACCTGGTACCTGGTTGTATCTTTACCACCTGGCTGAGTCTCTGTTTTGCTTCATTTAGGAGGTCTGTGATAAGGTCATCTCTTGTTCTCAGCACTTTGAGTCTTGCTTTGATTCACCAAATTGGGCATCTGAATTTTCTTCTGCTGCTCAATCTGCTCCTTTCTTCTCATAGTATTTCATAATCTTCAGTCTTGGGGTTTGCACAAGCCGACCTTTTTCAGTGTTGAACTCTTCTTCTGCCTTTGCATCTATTTCTTCTGCTTTTTCATTGGCTTCTTGTTCAATGAAAGCCATCATATGCTTAATCTGCTTTTGCACGTCAGCATCACTGAGGGCCATGACGAAAGCAGTGGTAGGCGGGTAGGCAACAGGCTAGAGTTAAGGACAAAAAGAGAGCTGGACAGAAAGGGATGTCTATTTTTCTTAAGGCAATAGTATGCTGTTTTGATTGCTTATAGCCTTATATAATAAGTCTTGAAGTAAGTGTAAGTCTTTTTTCTTTCTTTTTTTTTTTTTTGAGACAGAGTCTCATTATGTGGCCCTCGGTAGAGTGCTGTGGCGTCACAGCTCAAAGTAACTCAAACTCCTGGGCTTAAGCGATTCTCCTGCTTTAGCCTCCCAAGTAGCTGGGACTACAGGCACCCGCCACAACACCTGGCTATTTGCTTTTCTTTTCTAATATGGAATCCCTGGACCCAAGAAGACAGTACAGTGTTTCGTGTATTGGGGTCTTTGATTGCCTTCCTTGGTATTTGTGGTTTGGGCGTGTAGGTCTGGCACACTCTCAGATTTCTATCTAGCTATTTCGTGGTTTTTGGCACAAGTGTAAGTGATGTTATTTAAAACATTTTAACTTGTAATTGCTCATTGTAGCCATAATAGTTAATTTTTACACATGAATCTAATATCCTGCAGTTTTGCTAATGTCAACTATTCCGGTAGTTATTTTTTGAAGATTTCTCAGGTTTTTCTACCTAGTCAGTCTTGTCCCTGGCAAATAAAGCCAGTTTTATTCTTTTCCAGTCTGACTGACTTTTCTTTCTAATCGCACCGACAGGATGATGAACAAAAGCAAGGAGTGATGCCATGTCCCTGTGTGTGGAATGCACCACATCCATGTGACAGGCTGTCGCTGGAGGAGGCCCCAGAAGGCTGCCCTATCCTGCAGCCACCCCTCCTTAGCCACAGTTTTGATATCTATAATTTTGGTTACCTGCAGTCAACTGAAGTCCAAAAATATTAAGTGGAAAACTCCAGAAATAAACAGTGGATAGAGGAATACCCACTCTTCAATCTGGAGGTGGAGTTCCAGAAAGCTGCCTCTGATCTGGATTATGTTCAGTACAGGCTGGAACATAAAACCAAGACTAAGCATCCCAATTCAGCAGGCCAGAAAAATCCAGGTACATTCTGAAAGAAATCTCCAGTGATAAGTCTGGAATCACATGCCGTATGCTTGCTTTATACGGCAGCTGCTGTGGAGCAGAGAGGCTAAGAGCGGCGTTTCAGCTACTGTGAGTGAGACTCAGAATATGACACAAAACTGCAGAAGCAGACAGGGCTGGGGCTGTCCCCAGTGACTGAAGCAAGAAAACCTCAGCAGAGCGATTAAAACCACACATGCCAGACTCATGGAGAAGTGTACTTCCAAGAGTGAACTCCAGAGGAGAAGAGATCAAGTCCAGAAGAATCTAGGAAGAGGTCTCCTAACGCCTGATGACTGCGGGTCAGGTGGGAGGCTGGTGAAGGAGGGGGAGGAGGAGGTTTAGATCGACCGGATTCAATGCCTTTCTCCTGAGAAAAGACTGTAAGAGTTAGGGAGGGTGTGTGAATAAAGTTCAGCCAAAAGGAAAAGCAATGTATATATTTTAAATTGCTGCTGCTTTGAGTAGCGGGAACTGTCCCTCCGTCCCTTCATCACAAGAAGGGTGAGCACAGTAAGGTATTTACAGAGAGGGATGCCACATCCGCAGGACTTTTGTGACCGCATGTTGTTCTATTTGCTGTTGTTGCTGTTGTTGATCGCTTGCTGTGTCCAGTTTATAAATTAAATTTTACCATAGGTAAATATATATAGGAAAATACACAGTATACTGTAAACAGGGCCCAGAGCTGTCCACAGTTCAGGCATCTACTGGGAGTCCTGCACAGGAGTGTGTCCTGCACAGACAAGGGGCAACAGCTGTACTTTTCAACTTCTGTATGGCTTAAAATCACTTCTGCAAAAATGATTTCATTAGAAAGTGAAAGCAGAGGTTCTTGCCTTGTTCTTTGGGAGAAACATTTAGTCTCTGACCATGAAGGATGATCTTGGCCACAAGTGCCTTCAAGTTAAGGAAGTTTCTTTCATTCCTACTTTGCTATGTTTTTTTGGGGTATTGCTTTTTGTTTTGGGTGTTGGATTGGGTAAATGGGTATTGGATTCTGTCAAATCCTTTTTCTGTATCTTTCTTTCCCCCTTTAGTCTTAACATGATGAATTTCTTCAGTTGGTATCAGAATATTCCACTAACCCTGCATTCTTAGGATAACCTCTACTTCATCACACAGTATTTTGATTTTTAATTATTGCTGGTTCAAGTTGCTAATTTTTCCTTAGGACTTTTACATTTATGTTCATAAGGGATATGGTCTGTATTCTTTTTTTGAAATATATTCATCTGGTTTTGGTATCTGGGTACAGGTGTCCTCATAAAACGAGTTGGTGCTTCCAACTCCAACAATCATGGAAGATTTCATGTTGACTTGGTATTCTTTTTTAAATGTCTAGTATAATTCACCAGTGAAGCCATTTCAGCCTGGAATTTCATGTGAAAGTATTTTATTTTTGCTTTTATTTAAGTCTTAATAATTTTATTAAAATGTTTAACTTAACACTTACCAACTTAAAGTGCACAGAAAGACAAGACTAACGTTGGGAAGAAATAAGCTCAATCTCACATTTTTTATCCAGTTTGGAGTCTTCCTTTTGCCTGGCAGGCCCCAGCCGCTGCCTGATGGTCCCGTTTTTCAGAGAGCTGGTCAAGTACTGGCTTGCAGTCCTGCCCGCATTGGTGCCTCCGGCCTGCTGTGCAGGCTTTTCCTGGAATTGTGCTCCCGTGGACTCTGGCCAGGGACTCCCAATCCTCCCTGTTGCTTAATTGCAGGCAGTCTCCAGACATTGCCTGGCTCAACACCCTGCAGTGTTCGCCTGCCTGGAGATGTTGCTTCCCTGCCTACCATATTGGTCAGATTCCCAGCAGGAAGCTGACAGCACCCCCAAGATCAGGTCCCCTGAAGAGCTTCAGGATCTGAACTGTGTACACAGGGTGGGTGATGGGCACCCAGGCACTATGAGGGCAGCATGGCATCTGAGCTGCTTTTGGGGCAGCCGGTACAGTCTGGGCAGAGAGGGACTGGCTCGGGCAGTAGCCCAGATGCAGGGAGTGGCCTCTGCCCGGAGAGTTGGGGCCCAGACAGTGCTGGAGGAGGGGACCTGGGGCTCCGCAGAGGGACCCGGAGTAGGCAGAGAAGGAAAGGAGGCCTGAAGGGACGAAGGAGGCCAATGTGGGGCACTTGGCAATCTAGGACACCACTCTTGCAATGTTCCCCTCCCTCTCTGACCTTTCTAGACCAGGGCCTGCCTTTCTGGTGCGCCCAGGTGTCAGTGCTGACGTGTCTTTGCAACCTCCTCACCCAGATTCACCAGACATACCAAGGACACTGGGTCAGCCCAGACCTCCCCCCAGAATGTCTCACCACTGAACCTTCCAGATGTCTCTGCGGGGATGAGCAGTGACAAAATGGTGACGGAGTGCTAACTGTGCATGAGGCAACCCTATGAGACCCTCTTGTTCTGCCCCACCCTGCACAGATGAGACTGAAGCACAGGATAGGTAGGTGACCTGTCATACAGCTGGGCAGGGACAGCGCCAGGACTGGAACCTGCAGTGACTCAGACCCCACATTTCTATCAGCTGTGCTTTTGTTCCTTGAGCATCTTCAGACTGGGGGACGAGCCAGAGAACAGTTTCCAGAATGGCCTTCCTGGCTGGCGAAGGTGCTGTCCCGTGAGTTCCCATGGTGCATGGGGCAGCCTGTGTCAAGGACCTCTCCTGGATGAGCCACCTGCGCACATTCCCCGGGCGCCCGTCTCAGCCTGCACAGACCAGGAGACGGAAGAGAACTTGGTTTCCCACTTTATTATTCACAGAGCAAATGGGTCATTGTGCTTACAGTAGCCGGGCGGAGGATGGCTGGCCTTACAGGACTTGAGTGTTTTTGATTGTGTGACAACGCTGCTGCCAGGCACCTGGGCTGTGGCTCAGCTGCTGGCATCAACACGCCTGACCATCTCCATTTCCTCTATTTTTGAAGTGACATAGCCAGAACATCGGGAGCTGCCAAGGAGGAGGGTCACAGTGCACTGCTTGGATATGCCAGGTGAGAGCCCAGCTCTAGAGAAATGTGTCAGTCAGTAACCTGCCTTCACTTTCGCTGCTACTTGTATTGTAGCAGGAGAAACAGGCAGTGAGGGGCCTGCCTGGCTCCCTCCTTGCCACTGGCTGTGTCTGAGTCAAAGGGGAAGAGGCCTGTGAGGGCTCACGCAGGCAGCATCCGGGTGGGGTGGGGTGAGGTAGCTCTGTGGGGGGAGCAGTGACCCCTCTGCTCATGCCGTGCCTAACCTGTCCGGAACCTCACTCTGCCCTTGCCCTAGAGCATCCAGAGATGGCAGGGACCAACAACCAGGACAGTGTGCATGAAGGGTTTTCCTGGAGGAGAGGCTACAGAGCTCCTACTGGGAAGAGAGACGAAGGGCGGGGAAAGCGCCCAGGGGCCTGGCAGGCCACTCCCATCACCTCCAGAGAAGAGGGGCTGGGCCAGAGGGTCAGAAAAGGCGCTCTCTTGAGCCAGGAATAAAAAATTCAAGTTGTAACTCTTAAAAGGCATGGTGATTTCTGACAATTACTAGAAAAAATGTTTTCTTTATCTTTGTATTCATTGGCCAAGAACTCAGAAACATTTGTAAACTTGCTTCACTAGCTGTAACTGCTTCATTATAATCTCCCCAACTGCTGGGAATAGATTTGTTAACTACAGGACTTTGTGTGATAAAATTTAGTGATTCCATTTTATAAGAAAGGAAATTGCTTTTTATTAAAATAGGTTAATAATTAAAACTTCAATGTGCTACCCAGCCACAGAATGTTCTTGAAGGGAGAAAGCAGAGCCACTGAATATAAAAAGAGGAGGATGTTTTATGTGGGGTTTGGGAACCAGAGATGGGCTGGGCTGACCCCTTCCTGTGGCAATCTGGGCAGATGTGTCCCTCCGCCCCATTGTGTTCTGCAATGTAAACATCTAGCCAAGGATCTGCAGGGGTGAAGATAATGCCCAAGGTTCACAAAGTAGGAAAAAAAGGGGGTGGCCTGGGAGTTCCCAGAAGGCAGGTCCACCTCATACTCACCTTAACTGGGGGCGGGGGAGGGGGCTTTCCAAACACAGGAATTCTACGGAACACATGAATGGGAAAGAAAAGGGAGGGCCAGCCAGCTCAGTACACGATGGTGATGGATCTCACCACCAGGTGGCAGCAGAGATGCAGGGAGCATGGCGGTCCCAGCACCTCCACCTTCCCAACCTGGGACCAACCCCCCAACCCTCCAACACCCACACTGCTAAGCCAGGCACACGCCTCATCACTCTGGAGGGAGACAAATGGGAAGTGCAGTCCTCTGGCTTTTATAAAATCTGAGTCCTGATGCTGCTTCAGACTGTCCACCCGTCAGCCTTGGTTACCAGCTGAAGTTTTAAAATCTAAATAAATTCTATTCCTTCATACTTCACACTTCCGATCTTGGTCTCTGGCAGGAGGAAGCGGCCATCGAGTGTGAAGGCCATGATGTAGGTGGCAATCTTGCCACTGTCTTCTTCGGACTTGAGAGCCACGATGATTTGGTCATCAGTGTTGGGGATGAACTTGAAGGATGAGAAGCCATGTGTGGGGACGACCTCCCCCACGTGGCTGACAGTGACCTCGCTGAAGTCCAGAGTGGCGCTCAAGAGGAGGTTGGTGCCCCTGCGCTCATCCTCCTTCTCACTGTAGCGTGCCTGGCTGGCCCGGCGTGGCAGGAAGAACCAGCGCTGCAGGGTGTCACTCCAGCAGGCAGACTCATGGATAAGGTAGCCTGGGGACAAGTACAGGCATTCACCAGATGTGAGGGCCGGGCCGGGGACACAGGACAGTCATCGATGCAGGGGCTGGGCTGGGGACTGCGCCAGGCACTGCGGAGCACAGTGGCCTCCCTCTGTCTTTGCCCCCCAGGTCTCCAGAGAAGTTTTTGCCTTTGTTCTCGGCCATCCAGGGCAGTGGGGCCCCCACAACCAGCACCCTGCTCCCCACGCTGGCTTTGCCAGAGCTGCCAGCAAGTCACCCCAGGATGCACATTTCCTTGCTTCTAACCAAAGAGCCCAGGGAAGGAAAACAAAACGGATACCATGTGTGACTGGTGGGACCGACACCAGGGGATATTGGAGCAGGGAGGCAGCCCTCCTTCCCATTTCAGGATGGAAAAGATACCTGGGGACTAGGTCACACCCTCTTAAACATGGAGCAATTAGGTCTACTCTAGCACTCACACCAGTCATGATGATTCCCAGGACACCAAGACAGAGACCAAAGCACTGTGGGCCTCTGCAGGCATGTATGAGAGTGAGGTGCTAGGCAGGGCCCATGAGCCAGAACCAGCTGAGCGGACCCTGGGGCTGCTGCTAGGACGGTGGAGGTGATGTCAGGTGGGTAAGGGAGAAAAGAGAAGACCCACTGGCTGCTGAGAGCCACTGTTGGTGGCAGCCACGATCACCCAGACCGGCAAATTCAGAGAGCACCTTTCTAGGGGTTGGTAGGCTGCTCTGAGCAGGATTCTCACCTGGTGGCCGGATCCCAGTGGCAGCCCTCAGGGCGTTGTAGCTGGACACCCAGTTCTCGTGGTCCACGCTGCCTCTGTGGCCCACCACTTTCACCCACTCCGGGTTCTCATTCACCACGTCCCCTGTGGGGGTGGTCCACTCCTTGCCCAGGCCGCCCACATACAGATGCTCATCCTTCACTGCCAGCCACTCGGCCTTGAAGCCTAGACAATGAGAGCAGAGGGAACCTGGGACCCTGCGCCTGGCTCCTGCGGGGTGGGGCAGGGGCAGCTCCCACAGCTCTGGGTAGCCTGGAACATCACCGGAGTCAGCAGGGCCCTCTCTTCTCCTCCCTCCACTGCCGGCTACGCTGGCAACTTGACCCAGGGACTCTGGCTGGCAGTGGTGTAAGTTTCTCCAATAGGACTGCTGCACTCTCCCCTGGCCGGGGGAGGCCCAACGGCCCTCTCTTGCCCATCTCTCTGAACCCTAGACTCTCCTCAACTTTGAGATTCTCAAATGCTAGGAAGTTTAAAAAGTGACACGCTCTGAAGTGTCTGTCCAAGAAGCGTGTGCACTGCCCTTGGCATCTCACCAGAGGCTGCAGCACACTGAAGGGGGCTTGGTGTGGGGGCTCCCCATCTTCACACTAGAGGGCTTGTTTAGGCCTGATCTGTGTTCTTACACTGATTTATGCAGTATAATCCTAATTTTGAAAGCTGCAATGCAGCTCAGGCTGTGTGGGAACTTTCGTTCTTCCAGAATATTCTTGCCTGCCCCCACGCTGTGT
The DNA here is from genome assembly GCA_963574355.1 of Loris lydekkerianus. Taxonomy (NCBI): domain Eukaryota; kingdom Metazoa; phylum Chordata; class Mammalia; order Primates; family Lorisidae; genus Loris; species Loris lydekkerianus. Next base: position 36,966 of record CAUYPK010139716.1, on the reverse strand, counting down.
TCTCACTTATGCTTATGCTCCCCAAATTCTGCAAGCTTCCCCCCTAAGAAGCTGGAGCTGCTTGGGAAGGAACTGTTAAATCCCAGGGACCCCAGCAACACCATCAGTCTCCTGAACCACCTCTGTGATATGTTCTTCTGGGTGACCTGCCCATGGGTCAGCCCTGAAGTCTTCCTTTATTCCACTTTCTTTCCTATCCAAGCAGAACAGAACTGCACAAGGCAGGAAGTTGGTGACTAACACTTTCTCCAGTGCCTAGGCTGAGATGTCCCTGACAACTGCCCAGCCTTGGGCACACACTGAGGGTCTTGTCAGTGGGGGAGGGCCAGTCTCCCCACGAGCTTGAGCACACATGGCGTGGTCTATAACTCTTCTGCCACTGTCCTGCCCCTTTCCATGTGAAGGCTCTGGGCCATCACCATCGGAGTCCTGTGGAGCCTGGGACTCCCCCTGGTGAATAGGCTGAGGCCTGGCGTCATTAGCACTCACACAGGCTCTCCTGCTGGGTTTTAGAGAGGAGGGCTGAGTAGCAGCAGAGGTGCACCTTTTATAAACTGAAATCAAAGTCTTGGTTCAAACAGAGAACAATCTGACACCATGGCTTTCAAGGTGAGGCACCTGGTGGGTTTGATCCCAGTAGATCCTGAGATTCCTTTGTGGGTGTAAAACACATGTTCCCAGAGACACCCAGAGCAGCAATGGACGCAGCCCTAAAACTTATCCTGGAAACACTCCCCACCTCTTTGGCAGGCCCCCAGTCATAAGTTCAGACTTCTAGAAACTGCTTTGGTGCGAGATTAAGGTAGGCTTTGCTCCCAGCTGGGAGTGGGGGATGGGTCAGGGCCAGAGGGAGAGGGCCTCCCAACATTCCTATTTCTGGGTGTGTGGACTTTTCACTGCAAAGAAACCAGCAGTCAGCCAGCTCCCAAACCCACCCCAACCTAGACCTCAAGAAAATCTAGGCACAGAGGAGACACCCTTTGCCCCCTCATTAAAACTCAGGCACAGAAAGACCCCCTTCCCCCTCCTTAGTAAGACTCAAGCACAGAGGAGACCTCTTGCCCCCTCCTCAGTAAGACTCGAGCACAGAGGAGACCCCCTGCCCCCTCTTCAGTAAGAACCCTGCCCCAGGCACAGAACAGACCGGCCCCCTTTACCTTTCTCCACTGTCCCATCACCATCGGACAGGATCACCCAGGGCACAGCCTTGGTGCCTTCAATCTGGTAGACGACCCCTGTCCGGTCGTCAACGGAGTACAGCTTCCCATTGAAGACAATCAGGTCTGAGAGCTCCATGCCCCTCCCCTTTTCCGCCAGGTGGGACTCCAGGACCCCAGGGTTTTCGTCCCACTCCACAGCCACCTTGTCCCCACTGTCCGACAGGGTCAGGTAGCCCTTCTTCAGGAAACTGAACCATGTGTTCTCCTCTTGGGCCCTTGACTCTGTGTCCAGATCAGCAATGACTGCGATTCGGTACCGAATCCCACCTGGTGTCCTCTGGGGGACTGAGAGAGGGTAGGTGTCATTGTACGAGTCGGCAGGTGTCTGGCTGAGCCTCCAGTTGCGTGTGTTGTAGGTGGGAGGCCTGCCTGGGGATGGGCGGTGGGAGTACAGCAGCCAGAGGACAGCGGCACCCACAAAGGACGGCAGGATCACCCTCCACCGTGGGCGGAAGCGGGGGTCCGCAGCCTTGGTCATGGACGCCAGCACAGGAAGGCCCCCCACGCTGATCCGCAGGGAGTGCATAGACTCATTCCATTCCAGGCGGTCGGAGGGCGGGATGGGCATCAGACTGAAGGTTGGGTGGGACCTACACGCCGGGGAGAAGGAGGTTAGGGGAGCAGATACTGGAACCTGCACGCCTGAGGTCCGGTGCATCCAGAAGAAACAGTATTTCTATTGCCTGTGGCCACTTCCACTTCCTTGGCTTAACTTCTCCCTGACTCTAGCAGTATCTTTGTTTATTCTTAGTCAACAAGATGTGAAGTCTTTCTAGAGCAAAATTATTTCCATTTCACTGTCCCAGCTGGCAAGATAGAAAGCTAGGGAGAAAAGGACACTTCGTGTAGGTCGGTGCTTTGCGATCTCTAAAGAGAGAAGAGCAGGGGAGTCAGGGCGGCAGGGAAATGCAGAGGTGACAATGTGTATCTTACTCAAATGCCACCGCATCCAAAAAGCCCTCCCTGACAGCCCTGCTCCTTCTTTGGCGTATGTCCCCACTTGGTCCCCTGGTTACTGGAACAGGGCCTAGCACAGAGCTGACCAAGGAGCCTCTGCTTCCGCCAGGCAAGGCTCCTGGAGGGCTTGAATGTCAAAACACTACTTTTGTGTTGCCCTTGGTGTTGGCAGCACCTGGCCCCTTTCTACTGATGCAAGTGATGGCAGAAACAAGAGCCCCAGAGGCTCTTGCTGCTGGGAGTTCAGTGTAAGCGTGCACTGGCTCCCAAGGACTGCTGGGCTCACAGCCCCAGGCGCTTCCCTGGCCACCCCTCACCTCAGGTGTAGTGACTCAGCGGTCTTAGGGTTGGGTGCTGGTGGTGGTCGCAAAGAGCAGCCCTTCACCCACCACTTCCTGTGCAGAGAGTGACAACTCAGTGTGGCCCGTCTAGCCCACCACAGTGGCGAGCTATCTCCAGGCAGTTGCCAGGTGCCAGGGATGTTGAGTGGTAGCTCTTGGCCTGTCCACCGCAGCTCAGCATGCCCGGCCTCAGACATCCCTTATGGGGCTAGCGGAGTGCCCTGTGCTCCTCCTGAGTAAAGCCACAGCATGCGACTTAGGGGCAGATGCTGTTTCACTGCTGGGCAGCACCTAGGAAGGGTTTGGGGACTCCAATAGCTCTGTGTGACCCTGGGTCCTGAGTGCACCCCAACCACAAAGCCTACCATCCGATGGCCACAGAGGCAACCCTGTCCCAGGCTGCTCTGCTCCCAGAGAAGCAAAACCAGAGCCCTGGTCCCAAGTAGAAGCCTGTGCCACCCCCATTCCTTCTGAGGACAGTTTTAGGTTTTAGAAGGTCAGGTTCCAGGACTCTACGCCTAGGGCCTGCTGCTCAGAGACCCTGGAAGGAAATCCATGCTCCTCAGCGCTGTGGCAACCACAACCACTGCCTCTAGGAGGGCTACAGGGCTGTTGTTCCAGGGGGGAGGGCTGAGTCCTGATGCTAGCCACTCCCCCTTGGCCCCCCAGCCAGACCCAGGATTCTAGGCATCTTATCTGCAGCCTGGGGGTAGCCAAGGCTGAGCTCTTAAATTCTGTATCTTAGCTCCTACTCAAAATTCCACCTGCATTTCTATGATCCTGAAGACACTATTGTGAAATGTAAGTCGTACTTTTCTCTCTCCTCAAGGATACCTGCCCAACATCTGCCCTCAGGAACGGTAGTGACAGGCAGCTGCCACCTTGCCTAATGCCAAGCTTGCCTGGGAACCCTGGAGATGCACTTTCCTAGTATGAAACGTCCACAAAGAGCCAAAGACCACCAACAGCCGTGCAGCGCAGCCACACCCCTCCCTGCTCCTCCCACACTAGTAGCCTACCCATGCAAAGCTGGGTCTCCTCTCCAGAGGCTGCAGCCATTCCCATGGCCACGTCTCACATGAACCACATCGACAGTCCCCTCAGTCCCTCCTGACAAACCTTCACCTCCCAGTAGCCAGGGCCCCTGTGATGCAGTGACATGAGCACAATCAATTCTGGGCTTTGGAGGTGTCCCTGCTCTAGGGACAATGCCCCATGGCTCTCCATGGATCCTGGGGCAGGGCCCACGGAGCACCTGACTAGCAGCTGGGCAAGGAGCAGCAACTCCACACACATCTGCTGAAGGGAAAGCAATGGGGGGTTTCCCCGACCCACATCAGCCCTCAGTGCCCTGCACCCTGCGCCCACTGTGAACCCATAGCTCTAGATCAAGGCCTTGAAGTCAAGCTGCTCAGCTGCCCTCATCTGAGCAGCAGGTCGAGGAAGACCATGCCCTCAGTGTAGACAGGCAGGCATTGTGAGGTGTTGTCTGCACTGGCCCTGGAGCCCTTCAACTGACTCCTGCATCCCAGGAGTCACTATCCAACTCTCCAGCTCACTTGTTCCTAGCATTCCATGGCCACCTTCAGTGGGCAAGACCCCTGAGTGGAGCCCACACCTGCCTGCACCAGGGGAGAAGAGACCGCTCACCTGCTGCTGGGGGGCATTGCCTCCTCAGCACACACATACCTGTTCTTAGGGCTCCTGCCTCAGGTGTACAGAAGGCCCGAGTCTCCCATCCAATCACTGTTACTTTTGGGGATGCTGCAGGCCCTCAAGCCCTGCTGAGTGAGCCATGCTCTGAGCCCCACTTACCATGCTGGCAGGGCATCTGCACCTTCCTCCTTGGCTGCTTTGTGACCTAAGTCTACCCCAGAAGCAGCTGACCCTCAGGCCTTCACCTGCCCGCTCAGCCAATGAGCATTTTCCATGTTCTGTCCCTCCCCAAGTCAGCAGGTGCTCCCTGCTGGCCTCTGTAGACCGGTAGCCCTGCCAGCTTGGGGCAACCCTCTTCTCATCTGGTAACTCTCCCAGGACCAACCCCAGGGCCTAACCTCCTCATAAAGACTCTCCCCGACCCCTGCCTTTCTAGTCTGACCTTTCTCCCAATTCCAGACCCAGGCTCCAGCCCCACCCAATGCCCTGCAGGCACCTCCAACAGGTTCCTGCCCAGGAACTCATTATCCTGGTGAAGGACAGCCTGGCTGTCCCACCCTACATCACTCCCCGCACTCCTCCTTCAACCCCATCCGCACTCTGGACTCTGCCTTAGGCTCACCTCCCCAGGATGACTTCAAAGGCCCTTAATGATACAGACCTTGCAGGTCCAGACCTCAGCTGTGCCATCTACCAGTTCTGTGACCTCAGCCCAGGGACTTCTTTCTCTCAGCCTGTTTGTCTCCCAGAGCCATGCTGACTCCCAGGTCAGATGCCCTGAGCCCCACTTACCATCCTAGCAGGCCATCTGCACCTTCCTCCTTGGCTGTACTGCGACCTGGGTCTGCCAGAGGCAGCTGACCCTCAGGCCAGCACCTGCCCACTCTGCCAAAGGGCAGAGTACCCTGCTGGCGCCTTGCCACTCCCCTCTTCACTCACCCCACAAGCACCTCTGCCTGCCTAATGCCCGGAGGGCTGGCAAACTACCACCATGGGCTAAATGGGCTAAATGCGACATCAGCTGGGCCCACTTCTATGCATCATGAGGCTGCAGAGCTGGTGACTGCAGCAGACGACGGAGCCTGCAAACGTCCCAGTGCAGACCCTGGTTCAGACTGCTTCAAATCATCCTCCACCAAACCGACAGGATGATTCTTCTAAAAGGAGAATCTGTATTAAAACTTTCAGCAGATCCCACTGCCTCTGGCTGAGGGACAGACCCCTCAGCCTGCACAGGAAGCCCCATTTCAGCCTCATCTCCGGTATCACTCTGCCTGCCCAGCGCTGATTTCTCCAGTCCCATACTGTGTGCTTCTGGACTCGGCTCGGGGACTCTGTACTCTCTGCTGACCACACGGAACCATCTGAAAGTCCCTGGATGTGCTCCGACAGTACTGTCCTGTATCTAGGGTGAGGTCTCTGTGCCCAGGAGAGGCTGACACTGGCCCCACACTATCCAGGCCCAATTCCTTGGAACCTGGGAATGTGGCTCTTTATGGCAATACAGACCTTGCAGATGTGATCAGGGTCTTTGGGGGTGAGGGGAGGTGATCCAGGAGGACCTAAATGTAACCCTAAGTGTCTTTTCATAACTGAAGATTGGTATAGATAAAGACCAAAAGGCATGTGACCCCAGAAGCAGAGATGGGAGTGACATGGATGCAAGCCAAGGAGAGCATGGGGTCCCTAGGAGCTGGGAGGAGTAAGACAGGGTCCTGCCCAGCGCCCTTAGACGGAGCACGGCCAGACACCTTGGAGTGGTCCAGGGACACCGATACCAGATCCAGTACCAGTGAGCTGTCAAGTCTTTATCAGAGAACACTGGGTGTGGCTTTAAGTCACCAAGTTGGTGGTAATTTGAAAACAAGAACACCTGATGTGGTGTCCCCTGTGTTCCTCTGTACCTGGGACACCCTGAGACAGTATGGACCACACTTGCTGCGGTGGTTTGCTTGGCCGCCCCACCATGCTGGGCTGGCTCCTAGAGGGAAGGGTGGTGCCCACTCCCAAGCCTAGCAGGGCACACACCTAGGACTCAGGCGCCTCTCGTTAAGCAGGAGAACTATTGCTTTCAGCGACAAAACTCTGCCTTCCAGAAATAACTTCAGCACTAGGGTACCTCTCCTTGGTCTTTATGCCTCCCGTCATACCTCAGGAATTACTTTTATTTTACAGAAAAGAAAGTTTCCAATCCGATGCTTTTTCGATCCTTTCCTACAACCCAAGCCAGCCGTCAGCCATCACCCAAACCCCACAGTTGGTGCCTGCCAGGCTCCTGTGCTGCGAGTCCACTCAAAAGAAAGGAGCCTCCGCGGTGAGCGACAGCGGCAGAGGTGGGCACTCTGGATGGCAGAGGCCTCTCTCCTTCCCACACCCCTCTAAACTCTAAGCAGTGTAAATGTTTGCTTTTTCAGGACAAGAAGTTTGTCAAGCTCATCACCTGCAGCATGATAGTCTGGTTTTATATAATCAGAAAGAAGAGGACCCAGGAGCTACAGTAAAAAGGCAGGGGCTCTTTAGGCAGCCAAGCTCACCTGCGGGGCAGGCCTGCACACAGGTCTTCCCAGGCTCAGAAACCTGTGGGCCACACCCCTGTAGCCACCCTTTCTCCCCCACAAAGTCCCTGGAAAGAGCAACTTGGAGGAGTGAGGACTGGTTTGCAAAGGCTCTGAGTCCTAATTCCTCCCACCACCCTTGCAGGCAGGTGCTGAGAAAGGCTGGCCCTCAGGCATTGCTGGTTTCTCTGCTAAGCAGGCCTGAGAAGCAAGAACGGCTGTGGTCAGATGTGTCTCTGTCCACCCAACAGGACACCCCCAGATGGCAAGGGGAGCAGCAGGGCTGAGGAGCTGGGGTGTTCTCTCCATGCACACCTGGAGGCTGTTCCCTCCACCCAGGAAGAGTGGCTACAGGTCATTGCCAGGGCAGCCCAGGCCTGCCAGACCCTCTGACACTGTAGCCACACTCCCCATACCGCTGGAGGCCAGAATGCCGGGCAAGTGGCAGAACAAACAGGTCTAGCAAGTAGCCAGGGCAGATTCCACCTGTTCAGAATCTGGCAGGGCAGGAAGACGGTGTAGAGCTGGGACCCACCCTCAGACCCCTGCCCTTCCTAGGAAGGCCGCTCCTCTCCAGCCCTTGCATGGGAGCTGTCCGCCCCTTCCTTGCCCAGAGAGCAGGCAGGCCTCAGGGCCAAAGTTCCCTTCCTCCTGGGACAGTAAAGAGCAACACCTCCTGACCTTTACGGACTCTTTAGCATGGGGAAGGCAGAAGCCAAAGGCTTCAAAACACCTGTGCTAATTAACATGTCTCAGAGAAATGAACATTCATTAGCACCTGCTGGGAGCCAGGATCCAAGCTCAGCCTCCGTCCCCTACCTTCCTTTTAGTAGCCTGCTCCCAACAGGCATTAGTGAATTTTACTGATCAACTTATACAATTCAGGATAATTTAGTTTAAAGTCAACTACCCAAAAGCATTATGTTGGGATTTCTTTTTAAATTAAAAATGTTTTTTTGGTGGGGGAGACAGGGCCTTATTCTGTCACCTGGGTTAGAGTGCAGAGATATCACAACTCACAGCAACCTCAAACTCGTGGGCTCAAGTGACCCTCCTGCCTCAGATTCTGAGTCCTAGGTGCTATAGGTGTGTGCCACTGAGCCCAGCTAATTTCTGACTTTTAGTAGAGACTGGGTCTTGTTCTTGCTTAGGCTGTTTTCAAACTTCTGGCCTTAAGCGATCCTCCCAGTTTGGTTTCCTGGAGTGCTAGGATTATAGCCATGAGCCACTACCTGGCCTTGGTTTTTTATTGCTGCTGTAACTTGGCAGCTTAAACACCACCTAATTGTCTTACAGTCCTGCCAGACAGAAACCTGACTTGGTCTCACGGGGTGGAGATCAAGGACTGCGCTTTCCTTGCCTGGTGGCCTTCCTGCCCCCAGAAGCCGGCAGAGTAGCACCTCTCTACTGTCACTTCCCTCTCACTCTCCAGCCTCCCTCTTCCACTTTTGAGGATCCTGTGATTACTCTGGGGTCACTGGAAAAGTCCAGGACACTCCCCCTCTGCCAGGGTCACTGACTAGCAACCTTCTCTAACCTTTGCCATGTACTGTAACATAGTTTCAGGTTCTGGGGTTTACTGCGCCCAAGGAAGGAGACAAGGAAAGGACATGAAGCTCTGTCTGTGGGATGACTGGTACAGCCTCAGAGCTCTACAGTTTGCATTTGCTGCATCATGACAGGGCTATGTCTGCTTAATTTGTATTATCAACTTTATACTTGGAAGAATTTTAGCAAAAAAAGTTGAAAACGACATCCAAAACAACACATCACTGTGTCCTTTCCCAGAGGGCCTGGAAATAAGCGGATGCAATACTCCCCTAGTCACCTGGTCAGAGCTCCCTGCCCCCCAGAGCGCAGTGCACCTGCAGGAGGAAGCCCACCATCTGATCTCAAGCCTTCCTCAGTGCCACCTCCCGGGACAAAAAGGCAGCCACACCTGGACTTCCATTCAACCAGTGAGACCCTCAAAGCTGTTCCGACTGGTCCCAATCTCACACTCCCCCAACTCCATCACACTGCCCTGTCTCAAGCCTGAATTCAGGACCTTCCTTGCTTCCTATAGCACCTTCCCAGCCTGGACATGGATGGAGCAGTACTCTGCTTAGAAACCAGGGGCTGTGGGCTGTACTTATTTACTCAACTTGTACAAGTTCTTAAGAATTAGTATAAAATTTCTGAGTTCCCTTGATGTTGGCATTTAATATAAGCTCTCCAGGAAATCACAAGAGTCCAGAGTGCATGGAAGGGAAATAATCAACATTGTGTCTCTTCTCCCCCAGCATCCTTGGGACCACTGCACAAACAGAACACAGAAATTGCTTCCTTGTTACAGTTCTAATTCTTTTTAGGACTCTGGGCAATAGTCCCGGATCTCAGATCTTCTGTTTGACAGAGGAAATGCTAGGGCACTTATACACCTGCCCTGTACAGTTGCCAGCAGGTACTGAGGCTCAGAGAACAAGGCCGTGTCTATCTGTGGGAGCATGCTTGTGTACACACACTCATCCCAAAAGTCACATGCAGGGAGCAGGCTAAACACATCAACAGAGCAAGGAGAACTGCCCCTGTTATTCCCTGGGTCTCCCCACAGCCTCTGCAGCCCGAGGAAGCACCGCAGATTGGCACACAGTGAGGGGTAGGCAAAAATTTCCACAAGTACCAACAGTTTAAACCAATATGTTCACCAAGTTGCTATGGGCTATGAAAATACACTTATAGCTTAAGGGGGGAAGAAAAGAGACTTCTGGCTAACAAAGGTATCCGACAATCAGATGTGTACCTTGACTGAGGAATAACATGGTCACACACATTTCCTCCACCACCCTGAGCCATGTTATCATTTTTCTGTGATTTGGTTAATGTGGGCAAGTGTAAGAGATGATCTAAGAATTCTATTCCCAGACTTCCATGATGGCCTTGTGGCAGTGCCTGGACAAATCTTTGCTTTACCTGAGACTTGCCCCTGAAGATGCTCTGGGCTGCACGGAAAGGAAACCCTTGCCAGCCTGGGGAAGAGGGCTGGCTCCTTCAATGTGCCTTTCAGCAGGGCTTGGGCAGGGACAGAGGGCTCATTGAGGCCAGAGGGAAGGAAACCAGGAGGAGCCCCAGTGTGCCCACAGGCTCGGGCTGGACAGTTCTGCTTAGATGCCTGGGGTAAGGCTGGAAGGCGGATCTGTGGCCCTATCCAGGAGGACCCTTCCCAACAAAGCTCCTTAGAGGGAAAGGAAGGAGGAACTGCAGCACATACTTTTAGGATCCTTCTGTGACTTGATTTTTTCAAGTTTTGGTCCTTATACTGAAGAGCCAGCCAGATTCAGATGACATCAACAGACTCGTGTACCCAGATTTATGCTTTGTGGAAAATATGGTTGGAAAACTGGTCAGGCACACAACCCCAAGATGGGGAGGAGAGATGGAGCTGGGGAGCTAAGAGGCTCTGGTTTCCCACAGGTCACGAAGGGGTAAAGGTGTTTGGGAGAGAGATGTGTCTGCTGGAGGCAGGTGGAAGAGTGGTCACAAGTGCCGGGTGTTGAGCCCCGGGACACAGAGAGCTAAGGAGTAAAAGGCCATTCAGCTGGAGAAGCAAAGACACCAAGCAACAAGGACAGGCAAAGGGGTACCAGCCAGAATGAGAATCCAGCCCAGAGGATGCCGATGGTGGGGAGGGAGGGGAGTCTGCACGCAGAGAGGGAGCTCTCTGCATGAGCTGAGGAAGGCTACATCTCAGATGAAGCCAGGACAGCAAGGACAGGGATGGTTGGGAAGGTCGTCTTGCCGCAGGAGTGACAAAGTGCCAGTTGGGAGGACAGCCTTCCCTCTGCAGTCGGGAGAGGCCCTACAGGGGCCAGAGGAGGGGGGGGGGAAGTGTTTATTCCCAAGGGCAGGAGACCAACGTGAGTTAGAGAGGGAAGGAGTCCGCAAGATGGAGAAGGCGAGGGTCCCACACCAGGCAGAGCGGGGAGATGTCCCACCTGGGACAGGGAGGAAAGGAGTCCGAGGGAGGTGTCCGCCACCACTGGGAAGAGGGGGCAGTTTCCCACAGGGTCAGAGGGAGGCGTCCCATACCAGTCTGCAGGTCAGGGGGCCGGGGTCCCGCTCGGGTCACACCGGGAGGGCGTCTGCCGTGCCGGGGGAGGGGGGTCGCGGTAGGGTGGGAGGGCGGCGGCAGGCTCCGGACGGAGGGCCGGGCCCGGGGTGAAGGGAGGGCCGCGGGCCACGGTCACTCACCGCTGCGGGCCTGGCTCCGGGTGCCCGCGGGCGGCGGGGGCCTCACGGCGGGCAGGCCGGACGGAGCCGGGCAGCTGACTTCCGCCCAGCGCGCGCTCGCCCCGCCCCCGGGCCGCCGGCTCCCGGCAGCCTCTGCTGCGCGCCCGCGCACCTCCCACGGCGGGGGCTGCTGGGAGTTGTAGTTTCGCGGTGGCTCCCGGGAGCGGGAGGGCTCGGCCGGCTGCCCAGGCGGCGTCGTGCACCGCGTGCCTGGGGGGACAACGGCCGAGCCGGTACCATCAGGGAAGGTGGCGGGAGCACGGTTGTCGTTCGAGGAACGCAAGACCATTTTGAAGTGGTATTTGAAATTCAAGAACGTCGTGGAAGTACAACGATAGTGGAGGCGCCTCCCACGCGCCTCACCGTCGCGCGCATTCGGGATAAGTTCGAGGCGCTGGACACTGTGTGCGCCGTGCACGAGGGCCGGTCCCGGAGGCCTCGCACGGCCACCAGCCCCGCTGCGTCCGCCGCCGTGCTGGAGCGGTTTGCAGGCTCGCCGCGGAGGTCTGTCAGCCAGACGGTGCCCGGGAGACGCCGGCGCGGTCTGAAAACAGCAGGACGCGAGGTTTCCCCCGGAAATGACTACATGCTCTGCATGAGGACGACCCCGATCGGAGGGTGCAGTATTGTTTTGTTTTGTTTTTTTTTGTAGAGACAGTCTCACTTTATCGCCCTTGGTAGAGTGCCGTGGCGTCACACAGCTCACAGCAACCTCCAAGTCCTGGGCTTAGGCGATTCTCTTGCCTCAGCCTCCCGAGTAGCTCGGACTACAGGCGCCGGCCACAACACCCGGCTATTTTTTTTGTTGCAGTTTGGCCGGGGCCGGGTTTGAACCCACCACCCTCGGCATATGGGTCCGGCGCCCTACCCGCTGAGCCACAAGCGCCGCCCTGGAGGGTGCAGTATTGTGAGTGGTTCCAAAACATGGTACGAGAGGATGAGGAGTTTGTAGGAAAATGGTTTGGTCTGATGAAGCGCAATTTAAATTGAACGGAACAGTCAACCGTCATAATTGTGTGTATTGGGACCCAGAAAAATCCACATGTTCACGGAGAAGAAGTTCATTTACCCGGCCTCAGCGTCTGGTGTGGACTGTCACTAAGGGGACTGATTGGACCTTTCTTTTTTGAAAGTACCATTCCTGGTCAAGCGTACCTAGACGTGCTACCTACAGCCATTTTACCTGCCATTCGTACGCTTTCTGGGAATGATGGATTTTACTTCCAACAACAAGGTGCCCCACCGCACTTTCACCCGGACGTGAGAGCTTACCTCGATGAGGATTTGCCAGGACAATGGATAGGACGAAGAGGTGTGATTGAGTTTCCCTCACGTTCTCCAGACTTAACACCCCTTGACTTCTACCTGTGGTGTACCATAGAAGGCCGGCTACTCTGGCGGTACTTTGGGAGGAAATTGAACTGGCATGTGCGATACAAGCGGACACTTTGGTCAGCGTTGCTCAGGTAGTAGTTCTCCATAATCAGAAGTGTCTGGACATTGACAGCAACCACTTTGAGCACCTCTTGTAATTGCAGAAGTCAAATGAAACTTGTATTCATCATTTGCTTTTATTACTTTTTGAGTATTACAATTTTAATACAGTTTTTTTCCTTTCTTAAAATTTGTATACAGGGTGGTCCTTGTGGCTCAAAGGAGTAGGGCACCAGCCCCATATACCGGAGGTGGCAGGTTCAAACCTGGCCCCAGCCAAAAACTGCGAAAAAAAAAAAAAATGTTTTTTGTATACAGTTTTGGGGCATCCTCTGTATTGTGTATGTGGAGGGGGGAGGCAGGGACCTGGGAAAGGAGTTATTCCTTGAACTGAGACTCTGGGACCCCCATACCTGGTTTTTCGAGAGGTGAAGTGTAGACCTCTCTCTGTCTAGGCTCTTCAAATCATGCACACATGGGGAATTTCTGTTCCTGTGTGTTTCCTCTCTGTTCTCAGGCCCTGTCCAGAATGCTGACCAGCTTCCAGAGCCAGGACCATGGTGGTCTACAGGCAGGTGGTCTCCTGAGCAGGCATGGTGGCTGTTGCCCTGTGGCCATCTTGCAGGCGGCAAACCCACTGCTCAGGGGCTCTGGTTCTTCCTCTTTCTGCCATCCCCTCCCATCCCCAAGCTTTGCATGCATTCTTTTAAAAGGCCTGGTGGCTCCCCTGCCCTCTATCCCAAAATGCTGGGGTGGCCATGGGCATTGAGAGCCTGGGAGGGTGTGGTGGCCTCTTCAGGCTGCAACTCTGCCTCTGCTGCAGGCCATTGGCCACCCTCCCTGTCACTGGCCTTCCTTTGGGTGACATATGCACAAGGGGGAAAATTGAAATTGTCTGTAAACAGTACCCTGTGAAAATCACCTTTCTTCTATTCTTGCTCTGTGTTCCTTGCCCAGGGGTGATCTGTTACTAGTTCCTTGTGATTCCTCTGAGAGATAATTCATGATGCACAAACAAGTCGTAAACATGGATCTTAAATGACCATTTTTTAACTAAATGTAAATGTGCTAAACATATGGTTCTGCAGTTTTCTGTTTTTTGGAGGGGGCAATAAACCTTTTTTGAAGTCATTAATGTTGCCTGTCATTGCAAAACTAAGTCCCAACCACATCCCACTACATCATTATTTTAAATTGTTCGAATCCTTTATTTTGTAAAATATTTACATATGCCTCGCTGTTTTAGAATTAACACATTATTCCCAGTAACTTTAAAGCTCTCCAGGCTCATCTTCTCACTGCTACCCTCAAGAGGTAGCCGCGATCCTAGACATTGTGCTAATCATTCTCTTAACTTACAATTTCTGCACATAGGTATGTATCCCTAAACAATATATTGCTTAGTTCAACCTATTTTAACCTTTGTAAAATGAAATGAAACTGTATGCAATGGATGAGAGATTCACAGATACTGTCAGAGTTTTAATTTTATCCATCTGGTGGTAGAAATGTCTTCTCTTTGCCCGATTACTGAGATGTATATCTTTTCTTTCACATTTTTTCCACTTGCATTTTTTTCTTCTGTGAATATCCCAGAATTTCTGGGCTGTTTTAGGGAATAATCCATCCTTTCCTCACTGATAATGCATACAGCACCCATGTTGTCCATGTTGTCATATATCAGGTTTCTACATGAACCTGTGTCTGTTTGTGGACTTCCTGTTATGTTGTACTGGTAACATTTTTTCATATCTACCCCAATAACTGTATTCATAGTTATCTCTTTATAATAAGGCTTTGTATGTTGGAGGGCATGCCCCTTCCCTCACTTAACGCCCAAGCTTATGAGACTTTGAATGGAATTACTTTAATTGGGAGACAATTGAGATTTTTTATAATTGAATCTTTTGTCCAAGACTGTGATTTGCCTTTCCATTTATTTAGGTCTTCTTTAATGTTTTTCAGTAAAGTTTTGTGATTTTTCACTTCTCAGTGCAGCTTGGAGATGGTTCCACATTGTCCTATGGACGGAGAGCAGTCTCACCCTCTCAGTAGCTGCACGCTATCCTACTGTGGGGCATCCCGTCATTCATTTCGCCAGGACCCTAATGATGTCCTTTTAGGACATCTATGATTTTTTCTTTTCTTTTTTTTTTTTTTTGCTACAGCAATGCTTTAGCAAAGCATTGGGAAGACCTTGAACTTACTTGAGCACCACTGTAAATGTGTCTGTAGGAGAAATTCCTAGAAGAAAGATGACTGGGTCAAAAGGTACTTGCATACTGTGAGTGAACACTCCTTTTCAGAGAGGCTGTGCGTGAAATTGCCCTCCTTAAGGTCAAAATGGCTCGGTGGTTAGATCCAAGTAGACTTTTTGTTTGATTTTCATGCTTCTTATCTTCTTTGGGTCACCAGAGACTTCACTGTGGCCTTCTTCTGGAAATTCTTTAGTCTGTGAGGCTCTGCCTTAAAAACAACAAATTCTTCACTTGAGTCATTTGCTCATGTGTTTACTTACTTGTCGACTCATTCATTCATAGTTATGTGCTGGGGATTGAGCAGGCCACCAGGGGGTCCTCCCATGTTATTTATCAAGTAAAATGTCACATAACCGTTGAATCTGTGCCTGTCTGTAAGTAACTGAAGGTGTTCATGACCAAAATAGGGGTGTAAAGATTTAGAGTGGAGAAACTGGAACACAGGAACATCAGATGGCTTAATTAAAGTCAGAAGGCATGGAAATGGCCAGAGTAAGACTGAAAGTTGGGTTTCCTGTCGCTGACCGCGGTGGGAGACTTTCAGGGAAAGGCGTGCCTTCCTTGGAGAAAGACTGGCTTCACTCTTGTGGTTTTCTCCAGGTGTGAGGACCACAAAGAAGTAGATTTACCTAATCTGTCTGCCTAGTTGCCAGTCCTGATCTCTACCTGCCTTGAGCTGTGCAGCGCTATCCAGGAGCAGTGATTGTGGGCCAGTGGCCAGGGAGCCTGTGCCTGGCTGCCAAGTTTCCACTTTTCCTTCTCAGCAACTTCTCCAAATCTCTGTGGAGGCTCTCCCCACCCCCACTCCTTGGCAGCAGGACACCACCATTTGAGCCAGCCTGTCCCTACCCTTCAGAATGGAATTTGAAAGTTTGCAATAACTAGTGTCTGCCCTTGTGGGATAGCTGGGTAGCCTGGCCCAGAATAGCTGGGAAAAGCAGGATGTTAGAGCCACAGTGGGAAAAATTGCAGCACTGCTAATGACATGCTGTGCTTATCTGGAACTCAGTGTCTTACAGACTATGACGAGGCCAATGATGAGAAAACAGACAGGACAAGGGGCAACGGCATGCCTAGGGAAGGAGGAAAAATTGCCAAACTGCGGTGGGCACAGAATGTGCTGCCTCCTCTGCCAGGATCCCAGTGAGTGTCCCCTCCCCTATTAGCCTCTGGGGCTGACATCCATGAACTGTCCTTGTCTGAGAATATGGAGTCACTAGGGAATATTCAGGAAGCCTGCAGGGGTTTGGCCCAGTGCCCTGTGTAGGTATGACCTCCTAGGGAGTTCTGGGGTGGGCTTGTTACGGCTCATTAGGGAGCCGGGGAGAGATCCCAGGGCTCAGTCTTCCTGGTTGGCTTTGACTTCTGACCCACTATCGGCCTGAGGAAATCTCTTGTTTTTGGTTGTTTGTTTTTGCCATGACTTTCGTCCTAGCACTCACAGGGACTCTGCCCAACAGGAACGTATTTGCTAAACTGAACACGGCTGTGTCTGGCTGCTTGTGGGTGCTGCTAGGAAGGAAGAGAACCACATCGTCTGTGAGAACGTCCCTTGCTTGCCAAATTTTCCATCTTTTCTACTTAATGGTTTTAAAGCAAAAGTGAAGTTGATGACAAAGAGTGTTAGGAACCTGCCAAGCTCTCTGCTTTGGTAACGTATATTTTTTTCCTTTATTGAGGACTGGCTGGCATTCTTTGGGAGCTGGACTTGCAAGCCTGGGCCCATTTGTCTGATGGTTTGAGTTGTGGACATGATGGCGGCACCTGAGATGTACCCAGACCTCAATTCCTATCTTTGGAATTCCTCACACCTATGAGCTTTCTGTCTCACTTGAATATCTTGGGAAACCCCAAGCTCCTTTTGTTGCATTTAATAATACTCCCTCCCGTCCCGTTTTGGCCCAAAGGAAAACGAGTAATCCCTTTTCTAATCTCCTAGGAGATGTGGGGATCAACCCAAGATGGGAAGGAAGAAGATTGTACTTTCGGTAATGAAAATTATTTATAATGAACATTACAGTACTTTGGGTCTGCATTACTGACCTTTTTGTTAATCATGTGAGAAACTACAGGTTCACAGCTGCTTATTCCAAATCCCTCAAATATAAAAAGCTCTGAAAGCTCAAAAATGTTTCCCTAAATTTAGTACAAATTAATTTAATAGAACAACGTGACTTTGACTGTCCAGAGACTGATAACAGCCCTCATTTATCCCACTGCAGAATGTCCTGGTGTTTGATAAAGGGGAGCTTCCCTAAAGCCCCCCACCTTGGGTTGAGTCTGTAGGGTGTCCCCATCATACTCTGACCATGGCTGGCCTCACTGGATCCAGATGACAGACCCCAGGCTTGTCTCTGCTTTTACGTAAGGACTCTAAGGCCCAGCAAGGTGTGGTAGTATTCCCAGGCTGGGCCAAGGTAGGACAATTGGGACTCAGCCTCCTACTAGGCTGAGTAGCTCATCGTTTAGCTGTATTTCCAGATTTTGTCCTTGTGGGGCACGTGCACTTGTGTCTTAGAATTATGTCAAAATGTCCCCTCTCTCAGCTCTTCAACAGCAGAGCCATCTTGGACAGACCAAAGAGAAAGAATAAATCTTTCATCTTTCTGCACCCAGCTTCATGAGTATTGACCAGCATCTCTCTAAGTCTCAGCTCCTGGGCTGGACAGTGAGGAATTTTCCATCGCATCTGGGCAGTTCCCAGTTCATAAGAGTCCTAAGAAAGGCCCAGGTCTCTGATGTATATGGACCGATGTCTCATACAGGCTGCATAAGATGTTTGTTCCTCCAGTCTCCCTGCTCCGAGGTCTATTTAAGGACAGCGTAACCAAGGGCCTTGCTCTGGGTGATGGGGAAACTTCCTCATGTCACTTACAGGAATAAAGACAAGCTTATCTCTGGGTTTTCCTGTATCAATAAACAACAGGAGATATAAGCTTTGCCAAGCTTCAGACACCTATGCCAAGAACTCCAGCAGCTCTGAGTCTTGTAAGGCTAGTGGAGGCCACATCTCTAGCGGAGACACATTTACTTAATCTCACCGCTATGTTATTTAAGTTCTCCCTGGGGGGCTTGGAAGCCTTTCTGTCACTACTCTCCGAAAGATGCTGGCCAGCACAGACCCAGGCTCTGCAGGGTAGCCGCTGGGCACTCACAGGCTCCCTCCCCCACCTAGGGGTCATCCCACTGCTCTCAGCTCTCTCTGGACACTGCCGAGCCCAGCCCAGGGAAGGCAGTGGACATGAGGGTGCACGCTCCTCTTCCTCTCTTTCTGTCTTCTCTTAGCTTGTCCGTGTGTTGGTGCAGAGGACGAGAGGAGATCTCAAAGCAAGGGGGAGTGAAACTCAGCCTCTGTTCACCCTGAATGTCCCAAACGAGCATCCCTGTTTGTACATCGCTTGTCCAGATGTGACAAGAGAGAGGGGCCCTCGGAGGAGCAATGACAGAATAAGAGGCAGGTACCAAGCCCAAGCTGGGAGCAGGTCACGGGAGAACGGGTGCAGGGGTCAGATAGAAGCCAGAAAAAAGGAGCACTCTTACTGTCCCGGCAGATTTTTTTTTTTTTTTTTTTAAACTGCTGTTTATTTTCCTCCTTTATTTCCATCTTGTTTAAGAGCTTGTAGAAGAACAGCTTAAGACCACTCAGTGGTTGTTCCTACCCATTCAGTGGCCTGAGCAGTGGGAGCTGCAGACCGGTCTTCAGTGGCAGGCTGGGCACTCCAGTCGTCAGTGGGGACCTGCTGAATAGACACAGAGGGCACCTGCAGCCTTCTGACCAGTCTGCAACCTCTGGTTGCATAGCAGTAAACTCAGGAGCTGGAGCAGTCCATTCACCCTGAAATTCCTCCTTGGTCACAGCTTTCTCAGCAGCAGCCTGCTTTTCCTTTTCAGTCTCTTCAGGATCTCTGTAGAAATAGAGATCTGGCATGACCTCCCAGGGATGTTCACGGGAGATGGTGCCACACATGCAGAGAACTTCCCGGGCCAGCATCCACCACATCAAACCTACTGAGTGAGCTCCCTTGTTGTTGCAAGGGATGGCGATGTCCACATAACTCAGAGGAGAATCTGTGTTACACAGAGCAATGGTAGGCAGGTTAACATAAGATGCCTCTGTGAGAGGTTGGTGGTCAGCCCTGGGATCAGTAACCACTAGAAGACGAGGCTCCCAGAAGGCTGCCTGTATCTGGTTAGTGAAAGTTCTGGGAGTGAAGCAGCCAGCAATAGGAGTGGCTCCAGTGGCAGCAGCAAACTTCAGCATAGCTCGCTGGCCAATATTTCTGGAGGATATGGCACTGACATCAGCAGGGTTTTCAATGGCAACAATGGCCTGAGCTGCCAACAGAAGTTTTTCCCAGGTCCTCTTCAGATTTATGATGTAGGTACCATCACTTTTCCTTTTGTAGATGTCCTGTTCCATTTGGAAGTCAAGATTGGTGCCACCTAAGTGGGTTCCTGCTGTAAGGAATTTGAGGACATCCTCCTCCTTCATTTGCAGGACATCAAGAGCTCTGGACATTGTGAAAATTTCCCTTTAAGTTATGGTGGGAATCCAGAACAACGCTGTATGGGCCCTCCCTGAGCGGCGCGGAAAGGCTTGAAATGAATTTCTATCTTGTCATCAGAACAGCATCTACTTAACTCTGAAAACAGACTTTACCTATTTGTGTGTGGCATGTGGGATTTGACCATTGTGCTGCCCCTCGTTGGGAGCTCCCTGTTTTCCCTCCTGCTCTGGTTTTCTGAAACCTTGCCTGGTTTAACCCAAGACAGTCTCCCTCAGGCACTGTTGATCCTTTTAAAACCCTATTTTCTTGCTGATAACAGGTCTGGTTGATCTTGTTTTCTGTGGGATTGTAGGCTGTTTGATAGTGGAGCATGAGTTGCTCCCTGAGAATCAATAACTTGCATTACTGTGGGTGCTCTAGTGTGTGGTGCTCTTCCTCTGAAAAGGGCCAGTCTTGGGAACTGGCTTTTAGCACCTACTGAGCAGGCTGTAGGTGCTGGCAGTTTTCAGCACTTCATGTGCATTCAAAACATGTTTAATCTGCACAGCAGATTGGAGGCAAGTACTAGCAAGGAAACTGAGGTTCAGCAGACACATGGCTAGAAAGGATCAGGTTGGGATTGTAACACACCCATCTACCTGCTGGTTGCCTCCAGTGTTACTTGTGAGAGGGCAGTGGGTATACATACATCACAGGCACTCTCCTTTTCTGTGTGGGACTAGATCTTTACTCTAGGTTCATGGCTGAGGCACTTTCATTCTGGGCTGGGAAGAAGGCTGTACCTGAAATGCTCTGTGCTTTCTCTGGAAGTGACTGAGGAAGAGGTTTGAGGTGTTTTTACTGTTTTGTTTCTGGAGAAGAGAAAGTGAGAAAAAATAGTCCTTGAACCCTACCTGTCTGGTCACTGTGGACACTGTTCAAATGCTACCTTTGTGAAATCTGGGTTCCTAGGAGCTTTTAGCCTTTTTTGGTCAAGAGACAAAATGACATTCCTAGACACACATATTCCCCAGGTTTTTCATTTGCTATGACCAGAAAGTGGGGTGCTGCTTTTTCCAGACCACACCTTATGGTGGGTCAGCCTCATGGCTGTTGTGGAGCCCTGGTCACTTCTGTACTGTATGCACGGCATGATTTCATAGGGGTTGGCTATGGTTGGCCTTGACTCTGGTGGGGGGTTCTGTACTGCAGGTGTCAGCATTCAGACTTAGGTATGTGTAACAATGGCCCACATCAAACCCAGTAGGCTGGCAATGCTCCTCTCAGCCCTACTGGACCCCCTGCCCTGCTTGTGCCTTGAGTGTGGGCAGCACACTCTTCTCTATCCCCTGTTTATGCTACAGGTTACATTTGGCTTTGGGCAGTCACCTGCACACACTGGATCTGGGTGGTTCTTATCTCTTCGATGGTTTATTTTGGTACCCCCTCCCACCCCTTGTCATCAGGTACCTGGCCCACCTTGGGTTGGGATGGGGGCTGTGGCCACATCTTTCCCCAGAGTGATCTGGTAATTATCATGGTAGCATACAGCCTTCTCATTCTTAGGTCAGCCCTCCCCAAAGCTATTTAAGGTAGATGCTGCCCAACTTTATTCACCCATTTGGTGCATCTTGCATGGTGCCAAGGTAGACAGTTGGCAAGTTGGCTTTTCAGGGCTATCTCTGGGGGCCCACCATACTGATGTGCAGGCATATGAAATAAGAATAGCTTACCCTTTGGGCTAATTGGTTCACGTTGTTTCCTGTTTCCTTCCCTGTGCAGTTAGCTGGTTGCCGGCAAAGCACCTGTGTGTACTTCCTTTACTGATTATGTGGCCCATCCAGCACTACAGGGAGGTTAGCTCTGTGCTAGTGGCAGGAACTTAGACACAAGAGGCTGATTGTCACAGGCCCAAAGACGGAATCTGCTGTCAAAAGACCTGATTTTTCTCCATCTCTTTTTTGTGATGTTACCTTCACATGATGCAATATCTTTTTGAGCCTCACCAGCTTCAGGATATTCCCTCACTGAACTTCTGACCCTTTCTTTCCCAGAAACCCCAGCAAACATTTCTTTGTGTTTTCTCTGGGCTGTTACTAGAATTAGCAGGATATGTTGATTGGTTCACCTCTAAATCTGAGCATTGTGTTAGTTTTGCCCAAACAGGCACAGATTAGAGGGGATGTTCCCAGGAGACAGTGTCTTGTTACCCGGAGAAGGGGTGATGGGGCTAATGTCCATGGGTGGGTGCTGATTTAGTCTTTGTAATCATCAAATACCTGATGCTGGGCCTGGGGGAGTTAGATCCAGAAGGCAAAATGAAAGTAACTGAAACAGAAGGGCTAGAGTAAGCTATGGGGTGTTTTAGATGGCGTGAGGTCCCAGCATGGAGTTCTGAGTGCCTGTTCATTCTGGTTGAACCACAGAATGTGAATTTGCCTGTGGTCACCCTTGGGTACCCCACTGTTACATTATTGTAGTGCAGGTGCTGGCTATCTGCAGCTTTGGTCCTCATCCTGGGGGGGAGAAGAGTCTTGCTGGTTTTTCCCCCTGTTCTGATGATCTCTCCTGGGGCTTCTGTAACTGCCAGGGCAGGCCATGCTTGTGGGTAGGCAATTGTAGTCCAGGCAACCTGCGTCACCCAGGCCTCTCATAGTAATGCGGGGGCTGCACTATGACACTGTGGCCCAAGCAAGATCTTCTGCTTCTCCTGACTTACAAGCCCTCAATGGGGACTAGTAGATCTGTTGGGTCTGGTTGTCCTGCCCATTTTCTCTCAACTCCCCCTACCCCTGGCTAACCTGGGTAACCGGAAGCTGGTACCTACATTTCTGGGTCTGACTTTTTCTTAGGTTCATGGAGAGGGATAGGGTCAAGTGATCTTTCTTTGCAACCTCCATGTTTCTCCTCTCCGTGTTTCTGGGGAGGCTTTCAGCAAGCACCTGAAGTTGGCATCTTCACAGCCCCCCCCCCCCCCCTTTACTGGGTGCTTGTGGCTTGGCCCTGACAGAAATGGGCCACATGTTAAGTTTTAAGCTCAATGGAGAAGTTTGTGAATGGGTACTTTCCTTCTCTTTTAAGGACGCTTCTCAGGCATTTAAATTCTCACTTTGAAGTTTGGTAGATGAGTATAGGAGCCTGACTTCTCATAGAAGAGCATAAGCATTACTCTCCTGGGTCCTCCATGAGCTCTTCCTGCATTTGCTTATAATCTTGTTCCTTCCTTTGATCATTGAACTTAAAGTGCTCTTTAAGATTGAAATAGGGGTAGGAAGGTATGAGAGGGAAACCATTGTGTCTTGCCCTCAGCACCGTGTGTGTATCTGTTTTTCTGCTCTATCTCTCTTGCAGATGGGCATGTTGGGAAAGGTAAGCAGCTTCTGGGTTTGACCTCTTGAAGATGAAGCTATTGTAACGAGAAGAATTTACTTGTTTTTAGTTTGGAAACTCCTGGAGAACCACTCTGGGTTGGTTTAGGGGTGGGGTGAGAGAGGCTTGTAAGAGAGTGGCAGTGCCCACAGGAAGTTGGGGAGGAGTTTCCAGAAGGAGCATGTAGGGTCTGCTATGTGGACAGAAATAACATGTGCCCTAGGCTGCTGCAGCCTGTGTGCTGGAAAGAAAACGGTGAGAACCTTGGACTATGGTGAGAGGCCAGGGCACTTCTGTGTTCTAATGTTCTTGGCAGTTTGTATTTGCAGCAGATGGTATAGCAGAGTAGCAGACACACTCTCAGCCCAATGAGGAATTATGCAGTGTGACTAGGCAGGCACACCTTGCCCTGTGGATGCTGCTTCTGTGTTAAGAGTATGGGGATGTGGTTTCCTATCTGGTCAGGTGGTGGACTCCCCCAAATTGGAAAATGGGAAGTGGCTTTGTGAGATGAGCTATCTGGGGCATAAGGATGCCTGTTGTCACTTCGGATTGTCTTCTTGGGTTGCTGCACTGACCTCTGTGCCTGCTGTGGGAATGCACACTCTATGTGGGAATGATGAGGCTTAACAGTGAGAGATGCCTGCCCCTTGCACCTTGCTGAGTTAGTATTTCTTTTCTTTCCACGCCCCTTTCCAATGGTGCATACTTTCCCCTGAGCTTTTTGGTTTGTCCAGCAATGGTTGTGGTCTTTGGCCTTTAAAACTTTGTCCAGGTGCTCTTAGAGCCACAACTTCATGACACCTGGACACATACTTCCCAGCGCTATCTCCTCTGCTGAGACGTCCAGGTAGCCTGCTACAAGGCATATGTGCCTCTTCACTCTGGGCCTCTGCATGCTGTGCTGTATCCATTGGTGGTGCCACTATCTACTGCTTTGGGGTGCTTTAGGGCCACCCTGGCATCCACTTTCTTACAGGCCTGATCCTAGGGAGGAGGATGTCTCGTGTCACTGCTTCCCAGCCAGTCTCCTACATCTCAGTGAGCTCCTGAAAATGGATTGGGATGTTTCATTCCCTCTGCTGGGGTCAGTTTGCTGACTGGACAGAATCTTGGCTCTTTAGGTGGTGTATAGTGGAGAAGGACAGTATTTCTCCTGGGTAGAAGACTTGGGCAGAACTAAGTTGGAACCTTCACCTCACAACCTTGGATAAGATTAGGTTTGTAGCCTGTTTTTCCCAGAAGGATATAAATACTGCTGCAAAGGAAGGTTGTTGAGAATGGGACATGGCTCCCTGGCTAAAGCATCCTGGATGGTGACTTGCATGGTAGCTAATAACACGCAGTTTTGGTGGTGGGCAGCCCACCTTGCTCCCATTGCCTTCTAGGTCTCTGCATCCTGATTTCCCTGAGAACTGTCCCTCTCTGCCTTCAGGGCCATGCCCATTGGGTGGTTAGTGATTCAGAACTGGCCAGTCATGGGACTTCATCTTTCTGGGCAGTGATTGGTTCAGGGATAGTATGACCCAATCAGAGCCAGTTTTAGTACTTTACTCTGGTAGGTAAGGGAACTTGAGAAAGGAGAGGGTATGAGCTGGTTGCTGCTGGGGTTTGCTGGCTGGAGAGAGGGCCCATCCAGGAGTCAGGCCAGCCTGGAGGAGAGGTCGGACTAAGTCCCCATGGATAGACGGTCTGAAGTGAGCCTTGTCCTGAACTTTCAGGTAAATGAGCCCATAGCTTCCATTCTTGATTAAATCCATTTAAGCTGGCTTTTCTGTCATTTGCAAACAAGGGAGTCTGGACAGAATCTCCTGAGCCCATTATGCCCCATGCTTGGGTTCAAGTGGCCTCCCTTGCTTCCCTCCTGCAGCAGCCACACTCAGTTCTCATCAGTCAGCTCTGGACCTCCTTGTGCAAACACTCCCACCCCCACTAGCAGGCTGCTCTCTTTCCTTCTCTCTCTTCCTCCTTCCTTCAGCCAGCTTCTTACTTCTCTGGGAGTAAGAAGTATCAGAAGGTTCAGAGTATCTCCCGAAGGAAGGCCAGTGCCAGCTGCCCCAGGAGAGCCATCAGCAGCCCTGTCTGACTGCTTCTCCTATCTTTCCTGTCTTCCCTGCAGCACCTCCTATAACTTTTCTGACGTGCCTGTCATTCCCCTTGAAAGCATGGACCAGCATGGCTGGTCCTTTTCTTGCTGGTATATAGTGAGCCCATTCATTCCATTAGGGCCAGTTACCAATTTACAAATGGTTATGGAGGTCCATTTCTGACATGGATAAGCACAGCAATGTCTAACCTGAGAGGAACAAGTTGGGTTTAGGGTAAGAATTCAGGTTTAGTTGGGCCTGAGCAGGATAGCCACTCAGCTCAGGAGTATCAGAGTTGTGGTTGACTGGACTCCTGGAGGAAACTCTGTACCTCCCATAAAGTCTGCTAGGCTTTCGGCAGACTTCAGCCCTTTGAGTTCCTCCTGGAGTGTGTTGGGTCTCTTGGAGCTGCAATGGCATAGTCTGCATGTAGGCACTAAGCTTGTCCTGTGTGCGTTGCTCATTTCCACTGGATCTAGGGATTCCAAGGGCTGTCAACAGGGCCCAGTGGCATGGTGAACCCTCAGGTCCATAGGAGGTACACAAGCCTTGTCCCTTCCTTGAGCCAGGCCTGGGCAGGGGGTTCTGGATCTCAGTAAGGACGCCTCATGTCCTTCTTAGTTGCTTCTTCCTGGAAGACCTTAGAATAAATCTCTTAATGTCTCTGAGCCTCACTGTTTATCTGTGACATGGGATTGATGGTACTATCACCTGATGATGGTGTCCTATAGGGCAAGAGGCATGTTGGGTGCCTGACCTCCATTTAGTCACCCCGATTATGAGGGAGTTAGTAGTGTTTCTCATTATAGATGAGGAAAGAAGTTAGAGAGGTTGGTCTTTGCATGAGATCATACAGTTGGAAGGGGCTAAGGTAGGATTTAAACCCCATCAGTAGTTAATAGACCTACAAGATGGGATTCTATCACCAAGTCTAGAGGGCCTGAATCTAGTGCTCAGTGCCACTTAACAAGCCAAGTTCTCAGCATCCCTTGGTGTGAAACGTATAAGGGATATCTCTTTGTAGGAACTTTATCTTGAAGGTAACAGTTACAAGGACAATAGCATCAACTCTTACTGTGTACTCCTTCTGTGCTGAGAATTATCCCATTTTATAGGTGAGGAAACTGAAACTTAATGAGATTAAATTGCCAGCCACTATGCAGCTATGAGCCAGCTCCTGCCCTCAGAGCCTTTGCTTTCTTCCTAAGGCAACAGATAACTGCCATCCATTAAAGAGAGAAGAGGGG
Organism: Loris lydekkerianus; assembly: GCA_963574355.1. Lineage (NCBI taxonomy): Eukaryota > Metazoa > Chordata > Mammalia > Primates > Lorisidae > Loris > Loris lydekkerianus. Next base: position 11,086 of record CAUYPK010139716.1, on the reverse strand, counting down.
GTGCACTTGAATTGAAAAGTGCCCTTTGAGGGCCTTAGGTTGCCTGGGTTTGGGTAGAGTTGGGGACTGTGCTGTCTTTTTCCACCTGGGAAATAGGGGAGGGGGGAGGAGGTTGTATTTGGCTTGGCAGGGGATGCAGAGAGTCCACCATCCCTTTCCCAGTCAGACAAGGTTTCTGTCTCTAGAGCCGCTGAGCTGTGTCAACTTCAGTTCGTGGGGTCTTTCTGTGTGGAGAAAGGAGAGCCTTCTTATTTCTTAAGAGTATTTTGATGAGTGGGGTTTAGCAATCAACTAGAAATCCTCTGAGGCACCCTCTGAAAAAGGACAATAGACAGAAGGACAATATTTAATATGCAAGAGTTTTACAGTTAGACTTGGGTTTAAACTTCTTTAGTTCTGTCTCAGAGTTTTCTGTCTCCAGATAAATCATATCAAATATTTGCTCATCAGTGCTGTTGTCTATAAACTGAGGTTGGTCTCTACCCTAATGTAGGTAAACATTGCTCCAAAGAAAATTCCTGGGTACCTAGTAGGGAATGAACTCATATAAACCCCTTCCCCACATTACAGGGTGGGGGAAGTGCAGGAGTGTTATTCTCCTACCTGAAGTTGTTGATATTTACCTTCTTTTTCCTAAGCACAGTTCTTAAAGATACTTTCTTTTGGTGTCAGCAATGAGCAGATACAAGACAACATTGCATATTGTACATATTTCTAAAAGCTCCCTAGGGTGGGAAGCCAGGAAGAAATTGGTTGTAGAATAGAATCCCAGACTTCAGGAAGGAAAGACATGCTTCATTGGAAGAGGGGGTTAGGTTGAAATTCGCAATCAAGTTTGATACCTGCCTATGCCTTTCCTCTGTGCTGTAGTTGCAGATGGAGGTGATCAAAATATAAATTTGTGTGTGTGAAATTGCTTTTTGGAAATAATATCCTTCCATTATGGAGAATATAATCAGAATTAACAATCATAAGATCTCTAAGATTTCACGGAGAAGAGAAATGTTGATTTAATAAATGTTCGGAAAATATACTTTGTACTCCAAACATGGGAAGAATGGCATTGGCAAGTGATCAAGACCAGACATTAAGCTAGGCTGTCACTATTTTATATGTCCTAGCTCTTCTCCCATCCCATCCCTGCCTCAACCCATACCACTCTGCTGGAAGGAGCTCAGAGCTCCTGTCACTGTTTTGGAAACTTATTTATGTAGGTAGCAAGAGGCATAGACATGCTCATGTCCTTTTGCCTAGTAATTTTACTCTTGGAAATTTATTTACAGATGCGTAGTGTTTTTAAATAACAATGTTAATGGATATATTCATATAATAATTATCATTAATGTTATTAATTAAATGTCATGAGAGAAGTTTGGGAAACGTAGTGCATCCACAGAGTCAAATAGCATATAGCCATGAGGAATGATCCTGTGGGTTGCGACCCCCTTTAACTGTATTAAAGGTTCACGGCATTAGGAAGGTTGAGAACCACTGGTCTAGAAAATGGGCAAGCCTGGCCATGAGGAGGGAAGGGAGCACTTTTGTCAGCTGAGCATGACTGAGAGAGGCATCTGAATAGGCACAAAAACTAGGGTAAACTGGAGGACCTTAGAATAAACTGGGGTAAAATGGGAGGCACTTGTGTTGGCTGAGGTAGGGGGAACAGGTTGGTTTGTTTTTCCCTCTCCTCCATTGTCTTGTGAACTGAAAGAAATTAAAATAAGGGGCGGCGCCTGTGGCTCCAAGGAGTAGGGTGCTGGCTCTATATGCTGGAGGTGGCGAGGTGGCAGGTTCAAACCCAGCCCTGGCTAAAAACTGCAAAAAAAAAGAAAAAAAAAGAAATTAAAATAAAAGTAGACTGCTTTAGCCTGAAGAGCACTTAAGAGCTATTGAGAGGAGTAATCTGTGGAGTGGATTGCAAGGCCTTAGCATACTACAAACCAGCAACCAGCAAAGAAAGCTATTTTCCCTCTCATGCACTTCTGGAAGGTTCAGAGTGGTGGAGTGTGACACTTCATGCCAGTCAAAGCCACCAATTGTGTCCTTCACATTCTGGGGTTTGTCCTACCAGGACTCAGAGGGTTTTTTTTCTCCATGCCCCAGGGCTCTGGGAAGTACCTGGGAGTCATCTTTGTCTCCAGCCTTCCTCCTGCCTTCCTCTTGACTTAGTCTAATGTACCTGTAAGTCCCAGTGGCACCAAAATATATATTCTTCATCCCTTCTTTTTCCTCCAACTTGAGTCTAACCCAGGCCATCTCACTCTTACAGAAGTTCGCTCTTGCCTCTTCCAAACCAATAACCAGATTACACCACTGTGTCACTTCCCATCCTTCAGTGGTTTTTTGATTGCCACATTGCTTATTGGCATGATCTACAGATGCTATAGTACTTGGACTCTTCTTTCCTTTCCTCAGCTTGAACTCTTTCCCTCATTCTTGATTCTCCAGGCCCTCTCCCTAGCTCTGTGTCAGTGAGATTCTCAGGCCTTTTCTGTACTAGTCCTGTGCCTTCCTGATGTTACATTGGTTCTAGCCTTTCACATCAGGACATTTGCACATTATGGCATCTGCCTGGTGCACTGGGTAAATTGGAGGTGGGATGGGGGGAGTGCATGTGTTAGAGTTCTTAATGCTAGGGAACATTAACACTTGTGTTGATACACAGCTATGATTTAATAAAAAAAGAAAGATAGAAAAAAAAAAACACTTGTGTTGAATAACACTGATTTTTTTTTTTTATAAAAGCATTTGTCCATGAACATCACTTTTATGTGTCAGGGTATGGATTTTCTTTGTTTTTGTTTCTGTTTTGCTTGACTTTGGTAATCACTGTGGAGAAATTTTGTTTAGGTGACAAGGTAATAGAATTTGGGAGCTTTTTATGGTAAACATTCACAAATTTATGAGTTAGCATTTCTGAAGAATCCAGATTCTTCCTTTTCATTTATGTATAATGTTGAAAGACAATGCAAATGGATTTTAGTTTCATTCAGACTCTGTTTTACACACTTCAAAATAATGAAGCTCTAATTTACATAATGCGTATAGTTGATATAGACAGTGATGTTCTGGTAAATGTTTGACAACAAGCTCTCTAGGAAGAAAAACAGAAAGGAAAAAAAAGTACCCGTACGTATATATACACATATATGCACATAAGTTTATAAGTTTTACTGATATAAATGATGGGTAGTATTCAATTCACAAATAATAACAAAATATACAACATTCTTTATTGACAATTTCACATGGCAAATTGGTTCCCTCCAACTGCTTTCATAGATTTTTGCTGTGCTTTTGTTTCAGTTTTGGAGTGTAGTTCTGACATGACTTTTGGTTGATATCTTTATGTTAATGACTCAAGTGGTATCTTTGCTGATTGGATAGTAGTTTTCCAATACTTGTATGGTATAAATATTTCCTCAGTTGTGCTGTTTCCAATGTAATAACTTCAGGCATGACACACTTTTAGATTTAGTCTGCATTATCAACATTTTTTCCTATCACTTTAAGTCTAAACTCCAAGAGTTGGCAAACTTTTTCTGTAAAGGGCCAGACACTAAATGTGTATTTTTGGCTTTGCAGTTTACATAGCCAAAGAGTCTCTGTTGCAACTCTGCCTTTCTAGCATAAAAGCAGCCATAGACAATAGGTGAACATTACTGTTCCAGTAAAACTTTGTGGTTAATGTTATGTTACTATGAATTTCACCTGAATGAACAACATACACAACGAAAAGGGCAAAATTCTTTATAAAAACAGTGTTATAGAGATGTCTTAGACTCCTGGTTTAGGAGTCTTAAGATATAAAAATCTAGATTTGATTTGTAGTGTTTACTGATTTCCATAGTGTAAATACTCCCAACCCCCCAGTGCCTGATTTTAAACTACTAACATGTCATTGAATATATGGTTGGAAGAGAGAGCCCAGTAGCACACCATTTCCTCCCCGTAGATACAGTAGTCAAAAGATAACTTCAAAAACCTAGGTAATACTAAATATCAATTAAGTAGGAAGTTATGAGTTTTGAATATTGCCTCTCCTTTTTTTCCTTTTTTTTTTTTTTTTTTTCTTTTTTTTTTTGGAGACAGAGTCTCACTTTGTTGCCCTTGGTAGAGTGCCATGGCATCATAGCTCACAACAACCTCAAACTCTTGGGCTCAAGCAATCCTCTTGCCTCAGCCTCGTAAGTAGCTGGGACTACATGCGCCCGCCATATTTTTAGAGACGAGGTCTCACTCTGGCTCAGGCTGGTCTTGAACCTGTGAGCTCAGGCAATCCACCTGCCTTGGCCTCCCAGAGTGCTAGTTTCCTTTATTTTTAATAGAACTTGTTGTAAGTTTATGTCATGTAAGTTTTCATAATATCTCTAAAGATTCCTCAAAGTGTCGCTGTGGACTTTCATAGGGGAGCTGGTTGCTAAAGGACACAGTGGCTCCAGAAGAGCAGAAGTTTGAGTGTATGTACAGGTAGAGATCTGGCCCAGGCTTGGAGCTATGTCCACCAGGGCCACAGGTCACAGGGATTTTAACCAGAATGAGGTCTGTGCTTTTGCAACTGACTGCTGGGACAGTCCTCTTGGTTGTAGGGTCCCACTGGCCATGCTCAGTGCCCTGCATTGGTTCCTTATGAGAGAGCTGCCTTAAAGGAAGTGGGACTATTGTGCTGCTTGCCCTGGGTTCTCTTGGACCTCCTAGCTAGATGGTCTCAAGGGAAGCTTTCCTTTGCCATGTCACATTGTTTATTTTCCTTATGGCTTTTAGTGCAGCCTTATGATCTGGTTTGCTTGTCAGTTGCCTGCCTTCACCAACGCTAATGCAAGTTCCTCAAGAGCAGGGCTCCCCAGTCACTCTCCATCTTCCCCTCAGAAGGTGCATAGTGCATTGTTATATTCCTGGGAGATAAATAGTGACCAGGTGAACTCCTGTGTCTCTGCTCTCCTGGCTGCAGCAGTCCCTATGTATAGTCCTGGTGGGTTCCCTCTTGGTGTGTGCCAGGTGCCCTCCCCTTGGGAGACATGAGCAGCTCCGTGTCCCATCTGGTTTCCTCTCCCAGATGGCAGCAGTCACTGTTGCTAACTTCACCACCAGGCCACAAATAATCACACTGGGTTTGAGTATGCCTAATGCCATGTTTGCTTTTATTCCCTACTTTGCCTCCCCACCAAAAAAGGAAAGCCTTACCCATAGCCTCTTCAGACTGCTTTGTGCCACTTGTGCCAGCCTCCTTTACAGGGCCAGTCTCCTAAGAATCAGGAGTCACAGCAGCCTCTCGTGCTAGCTCGTCTCCCAACCCTGTTCCGGGGACCCCAGGTATGTGGGTTCTGGATGATTCACTGCAGGGGAGATGGAGTTGTAGATTGTCTCTGTCTGCCTGGTGTGAGTGTGTTAGCAATCCAGTGTGTGAGCAAGGCAGTCCTAAGTTATGAGTGAGGGGGGAAAGAGGAAAGCTAGCCTATCTGGATGACAGATTTGCCATGTGCAAATGTCCGCATACAGTGATGCAGAGCTTCAGCTCCTTGTCACCAGGAGTTTGATAAGACACAGTGAGAAAGTACTTTGTGATTGGCAGGGTACCAGGCAATGTCAGCTGTTCATTTCCAAGAGGCTTCCATGTGCAGGATGAACCCTTCAGCCCCTTCCTCCCAGTGCCCTGGGGTCTGCTTCTAGGGCCCCTCTTTCCTCAGCATCTCCCACTTGCCCCCTTCTCCATGCCAGCATCTTTTGCGCACTGCTCATCTGAGCCTCTCCTCTGCTCTACTGGGCAATGTGGCCTGAGCAATGTGGAGACTCCGTTACTGGCAGAGTGCCCTTGTGCTTGTCCCCTCTCCTGCTGTGTGGGGGTGCAACCTGGCCCATCATACCTGTCCCACAGAAGTTCAGGTGGAAACAACATGCTCCTATCTTTCTGTTTTACATCCATCTCTCCTTTTGATGGGCTTTTTTCATTCCTTTGTCACTTGTGGCCTTTAACTTTCATCTTTGTTTAAGTATGCCCATGGCCTCTTCAGTGTCCTGCCCATGTTGGTGTCTCAAACGGGATGGCGCCTGTGGCTCAGTGAGTAGGGTGCTGGCCCCATATACCGGAGGTGGTGGGTTCAAACCTGGCCCTGGCCAAAAAAAAAAAAAAAAAAAGATTACAGTGAACTATAATCATGCCACTGCACTCCAGCCTGGGTAACAGAGCAAGTCCCTGCCTCAAAATACAAATCACCAAAAAAAAAATCAATTAAAAAATTAAAAAACAAACAACAACAAAAACCATACTTCGGGGGCAGCACCTGTGGCTCAGGGAGTAGGGCGCTGGCCCATATACCCAGGGTGACTGGTTTGAACCTGGCCCTGACCACACTGCAACAACAAAAAAATAAATAAACATTAAAAACAAAAAACCGTACTTAGGGGCTTTCCTCTCGGGTGTCTTCCTGATTCTGCCTCCCCTCATTTATAAATTGCCTTTATTGATGTCTGATTTACCTACTATAAAATGTACCTGTTTCAAGTGTACATTTTGCAGTGGAAGTCTCTCATTAAACCAATGACTGATGTCTGTGCTGTGCCTTATGATGACAAATACTTTCATGTAAGTCTTTTTATTGAACTCCAAAGTACATTGTGATGCATTTTGACAAAGTTATACACCTGTGTGACTATCACAGTCAATATGTAAAATATTTCCATTCCCCTACAGACAGGCCCCCACCATTCTGCAGCTCACGACCACCTCTGTTGGGGGCTGCCTGCAAAGTGCTGCAGTTTGGTACTGGTCCTTTCACCCATGAGAGGAGGGCAGTGATGTTACCCTGTTGCCTTATAATACTGCAAGGCTCACGGAAGCTCTCAGAGAAACACATGTTTCCATGGTCCCTTCTCTGGCTGTGTGGGCTTGTGTCCCTTGGGACAGGCATCCAATTTCTGTGAGTTTCTTTCTATATTTGCCCTTTCCCGTCCGTGTGGCCCTAGGACTCCATGGGACTATGTATGACTCCCAGGGGTGGAGTGGTAGGGGCATATCTTTGAGTCTACTCTGACTGTACTTTATATCTTATCCAGGACGCTTAGGTGAATGAAGCACTATTAAAAATTACAGTGAATAACAGATGTCACCCAGGTGTCCTAGGGGTGTCTTGTAACCCGTTGTCTTTGACTCTGTGTGTAGTCCTTAGAGCCAGTACTTCTGCCCTGCAGGACAGATTCCCTGTGGCTCATGGAGAAGAGGTCCTTGGTCCTTAGAAACCCAAAGATGCAACCTCAGCCTGCGCATTCAAGTGCGGCCCTGCACATTCCTAAGCCAATTCTTTTGCCTAAAATGTTTTCTTTTTTTTCATTCTCAGTGATTTTTTTTTTTTTTTTTTTTTTTTTTTTTTAAAGTACATGAGCAGTAAACCTTCCTTTAAAAATTAAAAGGCTAGAGTTACAGCTTAGATTTACCTTTGACCACTGGCCCTGATGCAGTTTCTTCTGTCCGTCTGGAGTAGGACCTGTGTCATGAACATAGAATATGTTCTCCTATGTGTATGGAAGTGCCTAAAGCACTGGGTGATACTATGAGTTTAGTTTTTAAGTAAATTCTGGCACACAGATCAGTCATTCTTAAGCTAGCTCACTTCCTTCTGTAGCATATCCTGGCTCTCTGTCCTCCATACATATGGGTCTAACACATTCCATGATGTTCTGTGATAAGAGCTGTTTCACTATCATGGAACTGGCTTCCAGAGTTTTGCTAATACCACAGTTACTTCTGTGAATATTTCTGGCACATCTCCTTGTGCATCTGAGGGAGCACATGGGGCTGAAGTCTGTCCCACAGTAAAAGTGTTAGGTGGTCATTTTCACAGTGGCAAATACAGAGGGGAACTTCAATGGGTGCCCCTTGCAAATAGGACAGATGCCTTCACAACTCTGGCCAGAGCTTGTGCTCACAGCATGCACACTCTATCTTTAGGGCCCTGTCAGCACTACCAGGAGCCTCACTGGGCCAGAGAGCCTTCCTTGCCACCCTACTTCACCTAGTCTCCCATTCCCTTACTCAGACAGCTGAGGTCACATGTGTGAGCATACATGCAGATGGAGCTGGCTGGACTCCAGGAGGCCTGCTGGGCTGAATCTGGGAGCGTGTCAATCTATGTCTCATGGAAGCAGCTAGAGTTAGGGCCCTGCTGTTTATTGATGGGAGTCTTGTGGTTGGGAGGCTGGGGACTGTAGGCCTGGGTCTTCTCAGAGCTGCTGTGGAATACCCTTTTGCATTCAGAATGGCCATTGAGACCTATGAGCTTACCTAGTTGAATAGCCCTAGAGGGGGTGGTTTCCATGATTCCCATGGGACAGATTGAGACACCCCCCCCCCCCCAATTTGGCTGACACTTGACCATGTGCCTTATAAATTTTCATACATGGCCATTTGATCCCTCCCAGGATCCCACTAGGAAGTGCTTTTCATGTTTATTTTAGAAATTATGGAAGGTCACTCAGGGAGGTGACTTGCTTAAGACCTCTCATCTCAGCAGGAGGTTTTGCACTCTTTTGTCTGCCCCTTTCCTTTGCACTTTAGGCTCCCTAAGCAACCTTGTGCAAAAGAGGAGCAGAAAGTCCAGGAGCAACTTGAAAGATATCTGAGGGATAACGGTCCAGGCAAAAGGACCTCCTAGGAACTCAGACATGGGGGTCTCATAGTTTTCTTTTTTAACTGTGGTAAAACACACATCCCATAAAATTTTACCATCTTAATCATTTTAAAGTATACAGTTCAGTGTTCATACATTTACATTGTTGTGTAGTCACTAACTCTATCCATTTCTAGGACTCATTTTTGTCTTAGAAAACTGAACTCTGTCCCATTAAACACTGACTCTGCATTCCCCGCAATCTGCCAGCCCTGGCACCCACTGTTCTATGTGCTGTCTCTCTGCTTTTGATTCTGTTGCTGTAACATATGAATAGAACCATGCAGTTATTTGTCTTCTTTTGACTGGCTTATTTCACTTAGCATATTGTCCTCAAGGTTCATCTGTGTTGTAGCATGGGTCAGAATTGACTTTGTTTTTAAGGCTGAATAATATTTCATTTTACAGATACATCATATCTTGCTGATCCTTTCATGCATCCATGGATACTTAGGTTGCATCCACGGATACTTACTATGTTGCATCCATAGATACTTACGTTGCATCCATGGACACTTGGGTTGCTTTCATGTTTTAGCCATTGCATATAGCACTGCTCTGAACATAGGTGTGCAAGAGTCTGTTCAAGACCCTGCTTTCAGGCCTTTTTTTTTTTTTTTTCTTTTTTTAAATTAAATCATAGCTGTGTGCATTAATGCGATCATGGGGCACCATACACTTGTTCTATAGACTGTTTGACACATTTTTATCACACTGGTTAACATAGCCTTCCTGGCATTTTCTTAGTTATTGTGTTAAGACATTTACATTCTACATTTACTAAGTTCTACATATACCCTTGTAAGATGCACTGCTTTCAGGTCTTTTTGGGTACGTACCCAGAAGTGGAGTCTGAGTTGAGTCTAGAAGATTGCAGGGGTTGTGGCATTCAGAGGGAGGTGGGTTGGATTATCCATGTGTGCTGGCTTTGGGTCCCATTCATTCACAGTTGAATGGAGAGGACAGTTAGGGATGGCTTCAGTTCCAGGTGGTATGCTAACTGTGAGGAAGACTCTGCCTCTGCCCATTTCTGTGGACAGGGGCACCACCAGAAGGAATGTAGTGCCCATTTTAGTCAGAACTCTGTCTTTGAGGACAGGCCATGTCTTCCATTTGGCATGGTCTTTTTTTCTTCGTGGTTTGTAATACGCCAGTATCTCAGAATCGGTGAAATGAGGTAATCAGTGGGAGCCTGTGCCTAGAATCTCTTTCATAGGGAGAGAACAGGCAAATGTCAGTAGGACACATTGATGGTGACTCTGATGTCTGGCTATAATCATTGTCCTACCCCTCCCTGGTGTCAGTAATTGCCCTGTCCCCCTGCACTTCTGCTGCATGAGTGCAGCCCTCCTCTTCTACGGTCTACTGCTTTGGACCCTTGGTTTCCATTTCAGTGCCCTGCTCCTCCTCCCACCTACTTTGCTCCCTGAGCCTGTCTGGCACCTGCAGATTTGTCTCCCTGTCTCAGCCATGAGTTCTTCACTGCCAGCCAGAGCAGGCTATTTAAAACTGCATCTGACCACATCACTCCCTGCACTGAGTATGGCCCAAGACCCATTCTGTGGCTTTGCCTATGAGAATCTCCTTCCCCCACACCCGCCACTTCTATAGTCTTACACAGTTCTGCACGCACATTGCAGTTCCATGCCCTGGCCCATGGCTGTTTCCCTGCCCCATTGGGTGGTTGTTCTCAGCTCCTTGGTCTGGTCTGCAGTTTCCTACTCTTTAGGCCTCCTCAAAGACTCCCTCTTTTCCCTTTCCGGGAGGCCCCAAAGCACCTTGAGCGTCCCTCAGTCACAGCCCTTCCTGCTGCTCCTATTGAAGTTGCTCTAATCGCATCTGTCTGCCCAGCCAAGGCAGCAATGCCTTCAAGGCCACAGCTGTACTTTATCTGTGTGTGGCTGTGAGAGGCAGCTGAACATGTGCTAAAGAGCCAGTGCTTGCAGCCAAGGCTGCCTGGGCCCCAAACAGCTATGTGACCTCACGAAGCTTAGGTGACCTCTCTGTGCCTTAGTTACTTGTAAAGGGGGTGATCATTTGTAGAACTCCATGTAAGAATTTCTTAGTAATAAAGTGGTGCCTAGTCAGTTCGTGGAGGCTAGAAGAAACCTGCCTTTCTTCCTAATCCTTTTTCAAGCAGAGCTCCTACAACAGCAGGGCCTGTGGACTTCTCTTTGGACAGAGACCTCAGAAGGCAGTTTTGGATGCCACCAGCTGAAAGTAGAAAATTTGGGAAGCTGATATAGGTTTAGAAAGTGGTAATGAGGGGCGGTGCCTGTGGCTCAGTGAGTAGGGTGCTGGCCCCATATACCAAGGGTGACGGGTTTGAACCCAGCCCCGGCCAAATATTTTGCAACAAAAAATAGCTGGGCGTTGTGGTGGATGCCTGTAGTCCCAGCTATTCAGGAGGCTGAGGGAAGAGA
>CAUYPK010139715.1:0-14692 GCA_963574355.1 Loris lydekkerianus | reverse complement strand
GGCTAAAGGTTTATCTATTTTATTGACCTTTTCAAAAAACCAGCTTTTTGATTTGTTGATCTGTTGTATTATTCTTTTGTTTTCAATTTCATTTAATTCTGCTCTAATTTTGGTTATTTCTTTTCTTCTACTGGGTTTGGGATTAGAATGTTCTTTCTTTTTCAGTTGTTTGAGATGTCCCATTAAGTTGTTAACTTCCTCTCTTTCCGTTCTCTTGGGGAAGGCTTGCAGTGCTATAAATTTCCCTCTTAGAACTGCCTTTGCGGTGTCCCAGAGGTTCTGATAATCTGTGTCTTCAAGACTTTACTACCTTAAATGGGGTTTTCACTTTATTAAATGTGCCATTAAATGTTGTGGGTTAAATATTATAGTTCAGTGGAATACAGTTCAGTTCAGCCGCCTACCTCTTCAGCTCAGCCCCGACTTGTGGACTGAGCTGAAGCACTGCCCCCTCAAGCAGACTGCAGAAGACGACTGCAGACTACGTGCATTTGATTAGGTGTGCATGCACCGAATCAAAAAACCTGTATGACCCGAGGATAAGCCGAGTTCGGGTTTTTCGGCACAAATTTTGTGCCGAAAAAGCTCGGCTTATACTTGAGTATATACGGTAATTTCAAAAAACAGATCATGCTAAATCTTATAGGCAATAGAAAAAGAAGAAATACTTCAAACATTCTACTTCATCTGGATATACCTAATATTAAAATTGGAAATAATATATTATTATAAAAGGAAATTACGAACATATTTCACTTATAAATGAGGATGCAATATCCTAAACAACATATTAACAAGTTGAATTAAAAATTATTGCTCAAATAATGTACTTTGGTCAAAATTAAATTCAACTTATGTGAGAATTAGTCACTATTTTATTTTTTTTTCCTTTCCCTCACCCCCTGTCTCCTCTCTCTGTCTGCTCTCCCCTTCCCCCTCCCCCACCATGTCATTAATTGTCATTAATTGTCCTCATATCAAAGTTGAATACGTAGGATTCATGCTTCTCCATTCCTGTGATGCTTCACCAAGAATAATGTGTTTGACCTCCATCCAGGTTAATATAAATACTGCAAAATCTACATTTTTTAAATGGCTGAATAGTATTCCATGGTAGACATATACCACAGCTTGCCAATCCATTTAACCTGTTTCCACATTTTAGCAATTGTAAACTGAGCTGCAACAAAGAGTCTAGTACAAGTGTCTTTATAATAAAAGTTTTGTTTGTTTGTTTTTTTCCTTCCAGATAGATGCCCAGTAATGGGATTGCAGGATCAAACGGGAGGTCTAGGCTGAGTTCTTTGAGATTTCTCCATACTTCCTTCCAAAAAGGTTGTATTAGTTTTCAGTTCCACCAGCAGTGTAAAAGTGTTCCTTTCTCTCCATATCCATGCCAGCAGTTTTGGGATTTTGTGATATGGGCCATTCTTGCTGAGGTTAGATGATATCTCAAGGTGGTTTTAATTTGCATTTCTCTAATAATTAGGGATGATGAGCATTTCTTCATGTTTGCTAGCCATTTATCTGTCTTCTTTAGAGAAGGTTCTGTTCATCTCTCTCCCCCATTGATGTACGGGATTGTTGGCTTTTTATGTGTATTAATTTGAGTTCTCTATAGATCCTGGTTATTAAGCTTTTGTTTGATTCAAAATATGCAAATATCCATTCCCATTGGGTAGGTTGTCTATTTGCTTTGGTTGTTGTCTCCTTAGCTGTACAGAAGCTTTTCAGTTTAATTAAATTCCATTTGTTTATTTTTGTTGTTGTTGTAATTGCCACGGAAGTCTTCTTCATGAAGTCTTTCCCCAGGCCGATATCTTCCAGTGTTTTTCCTATTCTTTCTTAGAGGATTTTTAACGTTTCATGCTTTAAATTTAAGTCCTTTATCCATTTGAATCAATTTTTGTGAGTGGAGAAAGGTGTGGGTCCAGTGTTAGTCTTTTACACGTGGATGTCCAGGTTTCCCAGCACCATTTATTAAATAGGGAGTCTTTCCCACAGTGTACGTTCTTGTTTGGTTTATCAAAGATTAGACGGTTGTAAGATGTTAGTTTCATTTCTTGATTTTCTATTCAATTCCAAATATCTATGTCTCTTTTTTTTGCCAGTATCATTCTGTCTTGACCACTATGGCTTTATAGTACAGCCTAAAATCTGGTATGCCGAGACCCCCGGCTTTGTTTTTATTACTAAGAACTGCCTTAGCTATATGGGTTTTTTTCTGGTTCCATGCAAAACGCAGAATCATTTTTTCCAAGTCTTGAAAGTACGATGTTGGTATTTTAAGGCAGAATGGCATTGAATCGGTAGATTGCTTTGGGAAGTATAGACATTTTAACAGTGTTGATTATTCTCAGCCATGAGCATGGTATGCTCTTCCATTTATTAATATCTTCTGCTATTTCCTTTTTGAGTATTTCATAATTTTCTTTATAGAGGTCCTTCACCTCCTTTGTTAGGTATATTCCTAGATATTTCATTTTCTCTGAAGCTATGGTGAAGGGAGTTGTGTCCTTAATTAGCCTCTCATCTTGGCTGTTATTGGCGTATCCAAAGGCGAAATGATGTATTTTCTGTTAAAAGCGCTACCATTTTTTCTGTCTTGGTCTAGGTAGTTGGCCAACCAATGAAATTGAGTTATTGATAATAAAATTAATTATAACTTTTATTTATAACATGTTGTCTTTGTAAAACAATATAGAATTAGCATAAAAGCTACTTGAAAATTGGTATAATTGGGGAAAATGGTCTCAATTCTCCTTTCACTTTGATTAGTAAAGAGTCAAAGGTTTGGTTTGACATTTGGTGATACTTAAACTCTTTAATACAACTTCTGTGAGGTTAAAAATGTTTACATGGATTCTATTTCTTTAATTGCATTTTATTACACTTTATAAGTACACAACTATAGTATAAAAATACCAAAAAATATTGATGGAATAACATAACTACCCCAAATCTATAAAATATATTTAAACTCACCCCTCATATGGTCTCAAAGTTTATTTTAATCTAAGAAGTTTTATTTTATGTGTCTAGAGCTATGTAATGTGTCAGAGATACAGTAATTCTTGTGGAGTGATAAGACACATATGACACTTGCTATTTTTAAAGGACATTGCCTCCTTCCCCGGGCTGCTTTGTTGTCTTCCAGGTGATCCCCGAGGAGGAGCATTTGCAGTGTCCAGATGTGACTAACACCAAGCCCAGTCCTCGGGCACACCCAGCTGGAGCTGGTGGATTCAGCCACGAGGGGCTTTGGCACTGAGCACAGACCTGCTGGTGGCATTGGGCAATCCAAACCTGAATCTCTGTCCAAACTTAACTACTTGATTAACTTCCATTTAAATAGAAGCTTACTTTTGAAAAGTTGGATTTCTCTTCCTCTTTTTTTTTTTTTTTTTTCTTTCCACAGCTGTCTTGGCAACATCTGATTCCAGCCCGGGCAGGAAGTATCTGAGTCAGGGATGGGGTGAAACAGTTTTTCTGGTGCTATGCCCAGCTCCCTGACAAGGACAGTCTCTCCTGAAATTTTCTGCCAACTTCTCTTAATAGTTTACAGAGGGCCAGGGCATGTGTGTAACAGGGTTCAGCTAAAGCCATCTCCCAGCCCAGTCAGCAGCCTGGGCCCGTCCTCTTCAGCATCCTCAACACATTAGCAATCCCACGGCAATGGGAAGAGAAAGAGACCAAGAAACAAGGAGACTGAGTTTGTGCTTATACCAGACAACTTCATAAAAAAACATTTTCATAAATAGAGCACTTCCCAACCACTCACCCATTGAAAACCAAAGCAAAACTTCAGTGCTGTATTCTGAAGGCACATCTGGCTTCACTAATCTAAATAAGGCCCTTGGGGTTTCTCCTTCTTCTACTCTTTCCCCTCCTTTCTTTTCCTTTCTTGTTCTTGTTCTTTTTCTATTGTTGTTGGGGCAGGGGCAGGTAGAGGTATTTATTTGACTGCCCGAAAGTCCCTCTTTCTATGGTCGCACAAATACTCTGCGTCTTTCTTCTGTATAAAGACAGTGAGCTATGTTCTGTTTCTAGATGAAGAGGTGCTAAATGTGGATGTGGCTTGAAGTGGACTTGCTACAAGATGAAACCGATGTTTTTAACCCTAGACTCTGTCTTTAAGGACCCAGAATTGAGGTGTCTGTCATGAAGCAACTTCACAGATCTGAGTAGTATGATTGAGAAAAAAAAATATGTATCTTGGTGAAAACAGTGCTGGCCATTCGATTCACTGAATTGGCATCATTGAAACCTCAACTTGGCATTATGAATGGTATGATTATCAAGCAACTTGTTGACCTCACTGAACCTCGATTTCCTAATTTATAGAAACCACAGGGCTGATGTGAGAGTTAGATATGTATAATGGATAAAAGTGCCTTGAATGCATAATAGATACTATAGGTTCATTTATACTGAGCTCATGTAATCCTTTCTTGCTTATAGATATGAAAGTTGCTATAAATAAAAACAGCATAAGAAAAGTCTAAAATTGTCATAGAGACAGGGTAATAATCATAGTTAAGTGTCTAGTGTTCAATTCTGTTTTTAAAGGGATGACAGCAGCAAACATAACATTTAAATGACCATACATTTTATTTTAATTGTTATACCAGCAGTTAATGTCCCCAAAGTACATATGGAGATTCATCAACATAAAAATCACAAAAGAATCTTGATCTTGCTAAAATGGAGCTTTCTAGGCCTAAGACCTCCTTGGGTGTAGAAACGTGAAATATTTGCATTTTCATATATGCGTATTACACTTTAAAAAGCACCAATTGGATGATATGGAGTTTTGCAAAGTATTTTAAATCAATTGGTACAGCATTGCCTAAAAGACAATATCTACTTTTATCTGATAGAGGTGTGGTGCCAGTCCTTGGCTTGTTAGGAACCATGGCACACAGCAGGAGGCTAGAGCAAATCTCTGTCTGTATTTACAGCTGCTCCCCACCACTCACATCACCCCTAAGCTTCCCCTCCTGTCAGAGCAGTGGCAGCCTTAGATTCTCATAGGAGGATGGACCCTACTGCAAACTGCACACATGTGGGATTAAGGTTGTAGGCTCCCTATGAGAATCTAATGCATGATGATCTGCGGTGAAGCTCAGGTGGTGATGCTAGGGCTGGGGAGAAATTTCACATACGGATTATCTTTAGCAGAGAAGTTTGACTGCACAGAGACCATAATAAATCAATTGATTGCAAACTCATATCAAAACCATCCCCTGACCCCAGCTTCATGGAAAAATTGTCTTTCATGCAACTGGTCATGGTGCCAAAAAGGTTAGGGACCACTGTGCTACAGTAGCATAATGTACTCTATGGATCTTATACTGATATTGATATACACTGTATCATTATAACCGTAATTTATTTCTGATGAAATCATTGTAAGTTTTGACAAAACTCACTGGAAGTCACGCAGCAGGGTATTTACAACCCTAGTTTCTGCACGATGCCATTGCCTCAAAGCCAGCTTACCAGCTGTGAGACTTTGGAAAAGATTATTAATCTAGTTTTCCACCTGCCCGATAGTTTCTACTCTATAGGATTGTTTAAAAGATTACATGTGGTAACTTATCTATAAGTCTTAGACTATAAATGTTAGATATTATCATTTAAAAAAAGGCATAATGATGATGAGGTGATTCAGAAGGACAGAAGGACTCTTTGGTGGAGATTTGATGAGCATCCGTGAAAACAAATTTTGGGAGTTGGAAGGAGAAGTGAATGTGGATGATCCTCATTTCCACCCTCTTGTGGTAGTTGAACAGAAAGTTGGCTCAGTAGGCCTGAGTTAGGCCTTTCTTTCTTCTTCAAAGAAAGAAAAAGCTGCTACCAGCCTTAGACAGTTCTTCTTTGTTGCAAGGTAAAATTTTTCCCTTGTTACATAGTTAATAAATATTCCCTGCACACTGACCCTACAAACATACAGCAAATTTCAGAGGTGGGGATGGCTCTGAGTAAGTTCTAGTAAGAATATTAGCCAAGATGCATCTATCCTAGCTTTGCCTAACCTAACCATCACTTTCAATGGGATGGGGAAATTTAGGGATGACTACACGTACTTTACTCTTTCTCTGTCTATAGGTTTTCCACATTAAACCCTATTTTTTATGTCTGTACCAAATGACCCAGTAGGATGTGGCCATCATTCCTTTTCAAGACAACATCTTTTTCTGACAAAGGGAATTTTGGAGGTTAGTAGATTAGCATGCAAAAGGTGTGTGTTAGAGACAATTCCTGGTACCAGTATCTGTAGGAGAGAATGAAGGAGGATTGGGGACAGAAGGAATGGCACTGTGTGACAGGCTCAGTGAAGGCCTCAGATCCCACGGGACATTCCAAGGAAGGTAAGGCTTTTCAGAGTAGTCCCAAGTCTAGTCAAGGGGACCAAGCTTTTGTATCTTCTCACTGATTGGTCATTGGAAGACAGTTTTCCTAGAAAGAAAAAGCGATCTTGAGAACAGCTCTCCTCAGAAGGGCGGCAGCTGTGGCTTTCTGCTGTCACCCTAACTAATATCTACCACTTGGCAAAGTAGGTACTTCACTCCAAAACGGGAACTTCACCAAGACATGACTAGACCCATTATGCAATCACAGCTATCATATACTCTCTGAGATAAGGAGAGTGAGAGTATGCGCCCATTTTATAAGGAAGAGACAGAAAAGTTTATTGATTTGTCCAAGTTCTCATAGTTTATAAGTAGCAGAGCTGAACTTGAAACTTACATTTTCTGATTTTTCAGTTGCCATTTGTAGATTATTGTTTTAAAATTGCAGAGGTGAATGGAGATACAGTTAAGGATGGTACTTGGCTGTAAATATGAGTGTACTGAATTTCAATAGGTAAACACACTTATTTAATAAACATTTGCAAAGTTCCTTTTATGTACAAAGTCCTAGAAGAGAAGCTGCTAATAAAGAGAAAGAAAGACACACTCCCTATGGTTCAGGAACTTCTGAACTAGTGAAAAAGGGAGATAGGCAAGCAATACTTATAACCTTGTCAGGTAAGAGCTGTGATTGTATACAAGCATCAAAGATAGTCTCTGCTGCTCAGCATGGGTTCTCCAAGCAAGGGTGCTCTTCAATCTGGGTTTGAAGAATGAGAACGGGAAGGCAGAAATATCCTGGGCAATGACCTGAATTAGTAAAATTGCCAATAATTCAGTGGAAGTAAAGAGTATCAAAGATGAGTTAACATGGCCAGAGATAAGGCTAGTGGACTGATCAGGTACTGGAGCCTGGAGGACAAGACAATAGGAAGTTTTCTAAGTGATTTGGACTCTACCCTGAAGACAGGAACTGCTGAAGAGGAAACGTAGGCAGTAGAGAGACAAGATGATGTCTGAGTTTTAGAAAGATCATCGTGGGGAACGAACTGGAGGCTCATGGGGGTGAGGCTGAAGGTCAATAAACCAAGGAAGAGAAGGAAGCAATGATCTAGGTGAGACGCAGCAGTGGCCTCAACTTCAGCTTCTCAATCCACATTCTCCTTACAAAGGATTAATTTAGTTCCCTGGTAGAAAATAAAAAAATCAAGAGCACTCTTGAGGAAATGAAGTAGAGGAAAATTCCTTTTAGAAAGAAGAAATAAGGGGGAAAAAAAAAAAAACAAAAAACGATGGTTATTTTCAATGGCCTTCAGAAACCATAGCCACGGAGTGCTTGTAAGTCCCCCAGGTCTTAGGGGGACAAATGAGGCTAAATGGGTAGGTTTATGTCTATGAGGGTGAGGCAGGGAATATGTGTAGCTTTCCATCAACTATTAGAGGTATATGCTGCTCAGGTCCACCACAGCCCTAAGGTATCTTACCTAAACCTTTCTGGTATGATTATCCCTGTTGATACAAGACCAAAATGCACAGGGATACTGTAACATTTCCCAAATACTTCAGAACATTCCACTACAAGGCAATTGAATTCACTTTATCACAGTGCACCCTCTCAAAAATGGGACTATCATTACTTTAAAGAAACTGGGCTCAGAGGTGAGGACATCATTTGCCCAAAAAAGTACCCTCCATCCATGACAAACCTGGGCACATATCCTCCGTGGGTCTGAAGTGACACCAGGCTCCATGCTGATGTCTCAGGGCTGGAACTTAAGCTGATGTCACCACCAGAGTTACCTAAATCTGTGTCAAGTAAACAGAATTTTGAGCAGAAGAAGTTGTAAAATGCCTCCAGATAGGTCAGCAACAAGCAATTCACATTTTCTCTAGATTAGCATTAGGTTAAGAGTACAGGTCCTGGAGTTCAACAAAGCTGGGCAGAAATCTAAGTCTCTAGACTTGCTATCTGAGTGATCCCAGGAAACCTATTGAACTTCCCTAAGACTCACTTATGAATGAGAATGACCACAGTGCCCACCTCATGGGATTAATTTCAGAAGTTAATAAATGGACCTAAGGCACTTGGTGACATAGCTGCCACATAGTAACTGGTCATAGACGCGAGCTAGTGCATATTACCTTTTTAATGGACTCCTGATTCTACCATAAAAGAATCAGCTAGATTTATGCTGAAAATTTATATCAAGAATTAATAGAATTTTTCACAGTCAGCTGAAGTCTTTCTTTCTTTTTCTTTCTTTCTTTCTTTCTTTCTTTCTTTCTTTCTTTCTTTCTTTCTTTCTTTCTTCTTTCTTTCTTTCTTTCTTTCTTTCTTTCTTTCTTTCTTTCTCTCTCTCTCTCTCTCTCTCTCTCTCTTTCTTTCTTTCTTTCTCTCTTTCTTTCTTTCTTTCTTTCTTTGAAAAAAAATCACGTAGAAGGAAAAAACTTTTATCTTCAATGGCTTTTCTTTCCTAGCTTTTCTGTTTCTGGAACAAGGAACTAAAGGGCATTTTGCTGTTCAATTTACTTGGATTCTGTAATTTTTCTTTATTGCCTTGCTTGGCCCAATAAATCTTAAAAATTTTGTTCACATTTCTACTAGAGGCTGTGTGGTGCTGTGATGAGGAAAAATAAAACCTGAGTTATAATGTGATAGAGCAATAACTATAGAAACTTTCTTTAATCTTCTTGAGCCTTGATTTCCTCTTTGGTTAAGTGAGATCTATCCCACATATCTCACCACTATTATAAGGATCAAAAGATATAGTGGCAGTAAAATACATCCAAAAGCTTAAAGTTCTGTAAAAATATAAGTTCTTTATTTTATTGCTGTCATACAGAAAGAAAGAAGCTGTGGATAAAAATGATCGTGCACCTGTTCCAATCACTAGCTCCTGCCTAGGGAACGACCATATGTTGTCTGAAAGTGACATTCCTTTACAAAGGGCAAGAGAATGATTTCCATAATACTTGTGGCTTTTTGTAATAGAAAAGAGAAAGAGGCAGAGGACTGAAAAAGGTGGGTCTTGTGGAAATCAATGACCGAAGACCCATGACCCACATATACTTGGTTTGGTTAGGCTTGTGCGTATTTAATCATAAAGGCTAAAATAGTAGCCACAGCATGGAGTTGGGCACTTGTTTTACAAGACAGACCCTTCTCAGCAGATATCAGAAAAAACTAAACAGAATATTGCATAGAAAATAGAGCTTGAGGTCTGCAAAGAAAGAGTTAGACAGTGAGAATAAGATCTGAAATGCTTGGGGCCTAGAAATTTTTTAACTCCACCAACATCTCCTACTTCATAGCTCCATCCTTACTCTCATAACACACACTTAGTCTGTGACCTTCATTAAGATCCTAAGTCTCTGAATCCTTACTCAATTGTGTGCTGGGAAATGTTTTAAAAAAAATATGCACACTTGGATACATACAAGTTTATTATAAAGTTTAGTGAAATAAAAGATGGATAGCATAAATTTCATAAATCACAAGATACAGTACTCTGCATTATGAATTCCCTCCACCAGCCTTTAGCTATAGACTGCTTTGGGTCACCTTTGCCTAACTTTTATACCCAGAGCCAACCAATGATTGTGATTGACCAAGCGGTTGTGGTTCTGAAGTGAAGGTTGGTTGCAGCTAAATTTATGTTTGTAGGTAAGATTAAAGAGAAACAGCAAAGACCAGTGTGGGAGTTTCACTCATGTACCAGTGATCTAAGTAACATTTCTTTTTCTTGCTGAATAGAATAAAGAATAATTTTCTTAATTTGGGGGCTATTCACAAGCTAATGTCTGTGAACATACTCTTTTAAGTTCAATCTGCATCATTATTATTTTCTCCAGAATTATCTTAGATCTAGATGAGCAGCAAAATAATCTATGAAGGAGAAGTTTGTAGCATTTACTCATTTGGTCGTGTAAATATTCCCACTATGGTCTATCTCAGGTGATAAATTGACCCCACTGAATTGGAAGGTCGGAAGAGATACCTGGTATCACATCAATCCATATATGACCTTCACATAACACAGGAGCAATAGTTATAAATAATCTTGAGAGCATAAATATTAGTATAATAGGCACTGATGAGTTTTGAATATTTCCTTTGTTTTATTATAAATTACTTCATAGTAAACTTGTATTTTTTCTTTTTTTAAATAGTGGCTGCGTTTAACAACAGTCTGTCAAAAGTTCTGGAAATTAAAAGGCTCTATCGTGATCTAGTAAAAGCTGACTTCAACATACACTAGCTGTTAGTGTTCCTTGTTATATAAAGTGCATGATCATAAAAGATTTTGAGAATGCTTTGCAAACTGCTTTTTTTTTATGGCTAGTTTTTAAATGGAATTTTTTAATTAATGCAGAGTGCCATCTGGCGTCTCGGCTATTTACCATTAACAAACCCCTTGTGAATTTCCCCCCTTCCATGTAACACCCTGTTGTATTCTGAAGTTACATACTGAACCCACCCTGGAATATGAATGCTGAGACATCACGTGAGAATTTGATACTGATAGAAAATTATAGATTTTTACACAGTTAATAAGAAAACGTACTTTTCTGGTCTCTAGAATACACTTTCGTAGCAATTCGAAGGTTCTGTCTATAAAGAACTATTGAGAAATTATTCTTTTGAATCCCTACTCACCTCCTTTACTTCTCACATTGGTGGAGATTTAAATATTCTTCAGGATCGCAGCTCTCATTATGCCTTTTTTCTATTCTGCAAACTAGGTCTTTATGCTCTTTATTCTAAAGCTTGAATGTTTGAAATCAGTCTCAGAAATTAAAAAAGAACACCCACATGGATGATTATTTTAAAACTCAATCAAAAAAGTTTATTTTTTTTACTTACCCTTTTATGAGGGCAGTGGAAGAGTAATGGATAATGTATAATCAACTCACATAAAATTGGACAAGCAGATATTTCATAATATTGCTTTGTGGGAATATAAATAGCAGATGCTCTTTATCATAACAATCCAGTCCACTTCCCCAACCACGGGAGAAAAGCAGAGCTCTTTGGAGGACCAGTTTCAGGGACTGGAGTCCATCTCATTGCCAACAACACAGGTGAAACGCAGAATCTCAGCCTGAAACAGGAGTGTGGAATTTATGAGCTCAGATGGGAACCTTAAGGTCATGATAGCCGATTTTAATTTTCAGAAATTTGCAGAGGTACTTGTTATACACAACCATTATTAAAAAGTAAAGAATATAAGCCTACTATTAAATGATTTATAATAAAACAAAGACAATGCTCAAAATTCATCAATTCCTATTTCACAGCAGAGACTATTTGGACATATCTCTCTCTCTCATATGCTCAATTAAAGAACTGGAGAACATAAAGTAGTATAAATTTAGAATGTGCTAAATGGCTAAAATGACCAACTCATCTGTGCACTTAGGCTATCACTGATCTAAGGCAGTTTTTGCCTGAAAGGGCTTTGGAAAATTCACATTGGAGCCTGTTAGCAGTCAGAGATCTTGCCACTTTTTCAAGGAGACATTTGCCAATAGAGATCAAAATCCCAGGATAGAGAAGTGTAGTGAGATTTAGCATGTTTCCGAATCGGAACATATAAGGCTTCGTACAGTGAAGCCCAACCTCAGGAATGGGAATTTGCTTCTTTATTCATCAGACTCTGGCTAATGTGGCATTAAACAAGCAGAGGCAAGCCTTTGCAGACCCGCCATGCAAAAGGCGTGAATCTAGAAGCAACGAACTAAATCTGAGGGGAAACCTGAGAAGAATAGTGATGAGAATCCAGCAGTTTAACATGGTTTTAAAAAGCCAAGAAGTGAGGAGGCAGAATGAATGGAGCTCTGCTGATTTCAACGGAAGCTATCCTGGTTTAGGATGATGGAACTTTTGAATTTGAAAATCGAACCCTAGAGCCACACTTGAGACCGGTGGGTGGAGAAAACCCACCAATCATTGAATTAGGTACAACAGAACATTTCAGCGTCTGTCTGCCAGTTACATTTTGCAGTTCACAGTTTGCAGAGTTAACTTCAGTCAGCTGGCTGGTGTGTTTGGATGGGACCTCAGACCTGTGAAGGGGAAGGTGTGGGGGCTGATGCACAGTGTAGGATCGGGATGGCAGACCCCCCAGATATTTCCAAGAGGTGCCATTGCAGCCCACAGTCATCTGAGCAAATCT
This sequence comes from Loris lydekkerianus, assembly GCA_963574355.1. Classification (NCBI taxonomy): domain Eukaryota; kingdom Metazoa; phylum Chordata; class Mammalia; order Primates; family Lorisidae; genus Loris; species Loris lydekkerianus. The sequence goes on along the minus strand of CAUYPK010139715.1, from coordinate 2,160 downwards.
CCCCCAATCTGCTTTATTTTGTACTGCACTGCCTTGCGTTTGTGTTATCCCAGTCACTATGGTTTTCCTTCACTGTCTAAAGCTAAAATACTCTGCATCGCAAGGCCTTTGCATATGCTATTTCCTCATTTCCATCACGGCTTCTGCCCTTCCTCTTGAACTCCACCGCATCTCTGGTTTCCTTGCAGGGTTCTGGATGTCCAGCCATCTCTGCCCCTGCTTTCACCAAGATTCAGTGAGGCACCTAAACCCTCAGAGCACCTAAATTCAGTTAACACTTGCTTGCATTTCACCTTGCTTTGTGGCAGCTCTAGTAGCTTGACAGTCCTCTGCATCCCTCCATCCCAACTTTTTGTCTATGTATGTTACACTAGTTGTGTTTAGATAAGGAAATCTGCTTTAAGATTGTTAGCCAGGCTGTTATGGGAGACTGAGACCTGTGGAAGTAAAAACAAAACAAGCCTAAGGGTCATTTCTCAGCGGGCAAGTTATCTAACCTCACAGGCTTTATGTTTCCTCACCCGAAAGAAGGTGCCAATGGGGCAATAGATTTCAAACACCTTCCCTCCTTCTTTCACCTTCATTAGGTGGCATCTTATCCAGGATTCAATTCCCTTTTCATGGATCGTAATGGAGCCGACTGGTTTGAAGGCCTGGGAGCCCACCGTGTCCTCCCCATCCGCTCATACCCTCCCAAGTTGCAGAACTCTGAGGTTCCGAGAAACAAGAGGTGAAAACCACAAAGCTAGACAGCTCTAACTTTTCTCACATTATGAATATTCATAAGGTCATGGCGTCACCCACTCTGTGCTCACAGCAGTAGGGTCAGTTAAGGCCAAGTGTCCACGATGATCGAACCTCACAGCCCTGCCTTGGTTTGGGGGTAATGGCCATAACTTTGGATTCCCAGTGCAGATTTACAAATGGAAGCTCAGAATTGGTCCTTTCGGAGGAGGCCCCTACAAAACACCCTTCCTTGGAATGTTTTCATATCCAGTCATCTGCAAAGCTCTGTCTGCCTCCCTTGGAAGAGTTTCATATCCAGTCATCTGTAAAGCTCTGTCTACCTCTCGGTTTTGAGCACACTCTGTTTCCTTTGTCCCTGCCATGGTGGCTTTCCTTCAGTTCCCAAAACTAAAATACCTTTTCATCGCAGGGCCTTGGCATGTGCAGTTCCCTCTGCATGGAGCACTCTTCCCTTGACTCTTTAGCACACTAACATCTATTTCCTGACTCAAATTTTATCTCAATGGTCTCTTCCGGGTCAGACGTCTCTGACCTTTTTGTCCACATTAAACCAGTTTATTTCTGGCCAAAGTCAGCTCTCATCCTTGACCTGTAACCTGATTGCAAATTAAAGTTTACAAACTTACCATTGCAAATAATCGGATCATTTGATAAATATGTAGTTTCTTTTTTAGATGAGGGGTTGGAAAACTATGCTTCTCAGATCAAATCTAGCCTTCCATCTGTTTTTGCAAAATTAAGTTTTAGTAGAACCACAGCCATGCTCATTCATTTGCATATTGTCCATGGCTGCTTTTACACTGGACCAGCAGAGGTAAGTGGTTGCAACAGAGACCGAATAGCCTCCAGACCTAAAATACCTGGTCCTTCACAGAAAAGGATTTCATACACTTGCTCAAGACCCTAAGTGCCATTAAAACAGAGATCATGTCCATTTTGCCCACTGTTTTGTGCCCTAGTAGCAAACACAGTTCCTGACATATATTCCTGGGTCAGTAAGTATACAAGTAATGAATGAATTCATGACCGATCCACAAACATCATTAGTTACATGTGTGAAAGGTAATCATAATTATACAGTTAAAAAAATTCAGTCGGCACCATGGAAAAAAAAACCTTGATTTTGTTCATGGTGTCATATTAAAAATTAAAAAAGTAATGTCAACATTTCAAAGACACTTTTATTTACTAAAATCTTTATTATTATTAAAACAAATAAAACATTTTAAAAATAGAAAATGTATTAGTACATTTCTATAATGTAGAAATGACTAGAGGCTGCATGGTGGATTACATTCATAGTACCCAAAGACGGGTAAGATCACTCTGCATTCAGTCAACCTAAGACAGGGACCAAACCATTGATGTTTGTATCCCCATGACGGGTAAGACTGAAACTGCAAGAGCAGGCAA
>CAUYPK010139714.1:0-12936 GCA_963574355.1 Loris lydekkerianus | reverse complement strand
TGCATAAATATCAATTTAGGTGATTAATAATCATGTAATTTTCAAAGTGCCAACCACAGATCTTCTCACTCTGTAAGTTTTTTATGTGAGTCAATTATCTTTATTTTAACCTACTCCTTAGGTAATTCTTTTTTTTTTTTTTGTGACAGAGTCTCAAGCTGTCACCCTGGGTACAGTGCTGTGGTGTCACAGCTCACAGCAACCTCAAACTCTTGGGCTTAAGCAATTCTATTGCCTCAGCTTCCCAAGTAGCTGGGACTACAGGAGCTCACCACAACTCCTGGTAGGCAAATTTTGTTGTTATTGTTGCAGTTTTTGGCTTGGGCTGGCTTGAACCCACCACTTCTAGTATATGGGGCCAATGTCCTACTCCTTGAGCCACAGGCGCCACCCCAGTTGGCTACTTTTTTGTTGCAGTTGTCATTGTTGTTTTAGCTGGCCTGGGCTGGGTTAGAACACACCTGCCTTGGTGTATGTGGCCAGTGCCCTGCTGACTGAGCTACAGACACCACCCTTCTTAGGTAATTCTAATGCCCTTGGTCTTAGGAACATAGAGGAAAAAAATCTGGAGTTTTTACATTTATGACCAATATTCTGTTACAAAAATTATTATGTCATGATAAATTTTTTAAAAGGGTCATCTCAAGAGACCTGAATTCCAGTGTTCTTTTCCCTTTGCTTTTGTGTTTGTATTTTTTCTCTGAATATTTAGAAATGTAACCTTGGGCAAGTTATATTCTGTCTCATATCTGGCTGCAGGTATGTCATTATCAGATTGGACAAGATGGCAGTTAATGTTTGTTGCAGCTCTAAATTCTATGAACAAGACAAAAAGTTAAACTTATAAATGTCTCTTCATGATCCAGTACTCATTAGGCTTACTGCATGCCTTAATTTATTAATATTAGAGTTCATTAGTGAATACCAGAATTAATTAGTGCAACAGATTATGAACTTGTACCAAATTGTGTTTGGTTTTATTTTATAAGATATGCAATAAATCAGATCTTCTGCCAGTTAACTTTCTGGAGCTGATCTTTCTTGAAGTACTGCCTAGTGAAAAGCAGCTAATTAATATACTTTTAATAATTTACTAAACCATATCCCTGGCATGTAAAAATATATGCTCACAGGTAGCTGAAGCCATGATGCATGGGCACGCCTGTGACTTCCAATGTTCAAGGAAGGCTGTGAATTACATATAGTGTCTAATGAATTATTTATAACAGTAAGAAATGAAGTGAAACGTGCACACCAGCCATGGGGCAGAGTGAACCGTAATAGCACTTGGAACAGTGGGCAAAGGCTGGCTGCCAGACTTAGATTTTACTTTGTAATTCATTCTAAGCAATGTGTGACTTATTCAGGGTTCAATCTTTTGAGAAAAAAATAATTAAGATAGACCTTCTCAATTAATTTCTGTTGAATCTGTGACCATCGTTATTTTGTGAAAGGAGCCTATCTTCTCCAGCATTCGCCATTTCTTTTATCCATCGCGTCTTTTTCTCACTAAAGTTTACAAGATTTGTTTCTTTAATTGGCATGTGGGCAACTGCGACTTGTTACATGCTGGAGCTCTAAATAGACTTTGAGATTTTTTTACATAATAATTATTATTTTTATTGCTCTAGAAAATAAATATATAAAATAAATCCGAAATAGAAAATATCATGTTGACTATATCAGAAGCTCACTGAGGACTTGAGACTCATCTGTTTCCTTCCATAATAAGTTGTGTCTGCTCTCCTGCACTGTGCATGCTTGGTTATTCAGCAAATTTACTGACACACTGAAAAAAAGTGCCTGGCACTTATCTAAACACTGAGGATGTAGCACAGTGGTTCTCAACCTGTGGGTCACGACCCCTTTGTAACAATGAAAATACATTCTGCATATCAGATATTTACATTACGATGCATCACAGTAGCAAAATTACACTTATGAAGTAGCAACGAAAATAATTTTATGGTTGGGGGTCACCACAACTTGAGGAACTGTATTGAAGGGTCGCGGCATTAGGAAGTATTACGAAGATTGAGAACCACTCAATTGTAGCACCATGCGAAGCTCAAAAGGTCCTTACATGGAGTGCATGAACAGTTCTACTAATCAATCTTATTTACGTTTTAAGAACTGATGGAAATTCCAAATGCCCTCTTCATCTCTTCCTCAGTCCTTTCCCAGTGCTCCCTAGGATCTGACTACATATTCATTTTTGTTTTCATTTTTGCTTATAATGAGTTTTCTTTCTTGGGTATATTAGCCTTGCTCATACCATTAAAAGTAATCTAAAACATTCTCTCTCTCCCATATGTATGTAGATAGATAGATAGATAGATGGATATACAAATATATATGAGAGATCTCTCTCTCTCTCTCACTCTCTTTCTTTTTCTCTCTCTCTCTCTCTATACATATATATATATTTACAATATTTACAAATATAGATATTGTAAATATATATATATATTTACAAATATGGATATATCTATCCATCAGTATATCTATTCACATTTATATATCCTATTGCCATGGACCAGCTCACTATGCTAAGGAATGGATATATAATTTTTAAAAGTCAGACATGGTTCCAATCATCCCTTTTCACTCTCTCTAGAAGGCACTGCATTTATTTTTGTGCCTAGTGATAGTTCAAATATCACCTCCTTCAGGAATTGCTCTCTAACCCTCCCTTCTATTTAGAATACTAGCCTTTTGTGTTCCCATTAACCTCTGATCTCAACTAGTTATAATGTAATGTTCAGTGATTTTAATGTATTTGTTTTATTTATAATTTATCTCCCCAAGAACTTCCATTCATCCCTTAAGAGCTGATTCCATAATGATCACTTTTGTGAAGTTTCCTTAAGGTGACTCCTGGGGAAGTTGGTATCTCCCAACCTGGTACAGATCTAAGCAAATTATTTATCACATCTTCCTGCATTATTTCGTTGGTAAAACATTATATTTGGTTCTGTATCCTCAGAACCTAGTACAAGATCTGATGTACAGTAGATGGTCCATCTAGGTTTATTTTTCCCCAAAATATTTTTGGAATCTGCCTACATTCATCATTCCACTAGTAAGAATGGTTCCTGAAACATTCAACACAATCTTTGAAGCTCTCCTTTCAGTTTTTGCTTGTTATGACAGCTGCAAAACTCAGATTCCCCATGACAACCTGCCTGGCTGTGATTCCAGCTGGGATATCCTCCTTCCTGAGAATGCAAACCTGCATGGTCTGGCTTCTCCATGATTCTGTGAATGGAAGATGCAAGCAGCATTTGGCAGTGTCTTCTGTTTTTCTGTGAGGGAACGTTTTCTTTTTCTCTGCTGGCTTGCAAAAGTTCTTTTACAAATATTAAATCACGATATATCAAGAAATTTTTTTGTTTTTGGTGCCTCCAAAAAAAGTGTAAGAGGCCATTTTTCAGCCCAACGAATACTCTTAATGTGAGCTTTTCTTCTATTAGCTCTCTCTGAATAGATCAAACTCATGAATAAATAATCTGATGAATAAATGTGTATAAGTCGCAGCAATGGAAGGAAAATCTTTGAGGATTTTACTTGTGCCATACTACTGAAACAGGAAACAGGAAACATTGTGTGTCATGAATTCCAGGGTCTGTATGCTTCCTACTTACAAATCTGAAAGTAATTTCCATATCAATATAAATTGATTTACAAATTCTGCATTTCAGAATGCAAGGTTTAGAAGAGTATATTGTATACTATATATCATATGTATAAAAAAAAGGAAACTATATTTACTTGTAGGTGTTTAATTTTATCTGAAAGATACTTCAGAAATGGATGATAGAAGTTGCTCTCAGGAGGAAACTGATTTTCTGGAGTACAGAGATGGGAGGCAAACTTTTCCTACCATAACCTTTGTGCATTGTGAATTTTGAACCCATAGGATATATTTGTTGCTCATATAAAAATGAAATAAAAAACATCTGGCTAAAAAAATTGATATCTGAGTCAAGTTACTTGAGTATGGGCTAGATCTCAAAACAGCTGGGGCACTTACATCTCTCAAGGCCTTTCTTTCCTCCTTTCTTCTCATTTTAGATCTCACCAGTGGATTCTCCTTCTTTCTTGGTTAATCCTAGATGGGCTCATATGATGCCTGCTGCGTCTGGGCTCATTTTCATCATAAACCTTTCTTCATGCTGACATGCACATAATCAATAGATGAGCACCTCTTCATGCCTTATCCAGAACTTTCTAGAGGCCAATTAGGCCAAGAATTCTTTCGAAAACTGTAAGGCATTTTGGCAAAAGAGAAGGAAAAAGAAAACCCTTACAATTGATTTCATAAGTCATCAAATACATTCTGTGTACCTATGGGACGTGGCTTAGTAATTTATATTTATCGTGGAAGTTATATTTCACTTACCTTGAAACCAGATCAATAGGAGATAGAAGGAAGAAAATGGGCATTTGTTAAACCACAATTATATGTGGAACTTTTGGGATAGGTGCTTTCTCTTCATAGTTATGTGAATTGTAACTAATTCATTTAATCACCTCAAACACATTTGAGGGAGGCATTTTTATTATTCTTGTTCTATAATTGAGAATACAGATATGAGAATATTGAATAACTCATTCATGCATCTGACCCCTCCGACTCTAAGGCTCTTTATGCCAAACTCCTGCAGAGCTATAGAAAAATGATATAAAAATAATACAAGTTGAAAAGCTCAGTTCTTTGTTTCAGCCTTGTTTTATTATTCCTATGCAGCAAAATGTCACCAGCAAATGCAAGATGTATTTTATAAAATGCCTTAATCTGTTTATTCATCACTTAAGGGAACATTAGAGAGACTGGGAACTTGATCTTTATTTTCTTACTAACAGATGTTGTTACTAAGAAACATGTAATTGAGCACTTTGGGGCAATTATTTTAAAATATAATGCTCACCTTTCCAATAACTTTCCATGTGGTTCTCTGAAATTAAGACACATTTCATGTTGACTCATCAAAGGATCCCATGCCCCTCCTTTGAGACAATCCTACCTCAAAAAGTATCATTTAAAATTGCTAGCCCAGTACAAAGAGGAAGAGTGTCGAGCCTCCTACATATTCAGAACCGTCTGTCACTAGATCCTGGAGCAGCTTTTTGAGGGCTTTTAAGCCTCTCTCCAGTGTTTCCTTCCTTTCCTTACATCCAGGTGATTATTGCTTTCGTGCAGCATTTTTCCCCTTTTCAGAAATTCCAGGATCTTGAAGTATATCTGTGTCAGGTAGGATTTTAAAAGCTGTTTAGAGAAAATTTAAATAGTCAGTGTAATTTCTTGATTTCTCCAAATGTCTTGTGCTCTATCTGACACACTTTTTGGCTTTATGTCTGCAGCTCTAGCCACTCGGCATGCTGCTGCTTCACCACCAACTCCATCATCTCTTGTCAATCTTCATCCTGCAGGATTCATTTCATCCTTGCTTTTTCTCTGAAATGTATCCCGATTCCATCCTTCGGCAGAGACACTGGAATTGCCTGTTTAGCTTTAGGCCTGCTTCTCTCAAAGTGTTGTTTCTCTCCTTCCTTGCAAAGACCTTATAAAACAATTATTTTCCTTAGCCTCAACAACCTTCCCCAAATAATGGTAGTGGTCATGGGAGGGAAACTAAAGATGAAGATAACATAGGGGTTAAAAAGAGTCTGTTCCAAGTGTCCAAATCCTCTCTTCTGCTGTGCTAACCCATTCTCCTTATGTTAACACTTGCTTCCTCTGCTCTTAGCACGGTCATCTCCCTCATTTGCCTACCGCTTCTCTCCTAGACTAATGCTACTGAAACTGCTGCCCACACTTACCTGGGGATAAAACTATGCTATTAAAAACATGAACTGTGCCTAGCAGTGACTTATTCAATGTTTAAATAAGTTGCTGGAAGTGAATAAAGATATGTATAGTTTATATTCTTTATTAGAGCGACAGAAATGTACTAAGCCACTTCTGTGCAGACCACTATGATGAGTGCATTGTGGGCCTCAAACATCCATAGTTTCTGGCTCGGCACCTAATGCTCAGCGGCTAGGATGTCAGCCGTATACCCTGGAGCTGATGGGTTCAAATCAGCCTGGGCCTGCCAAAACAACACAACTACAACCCAAAAATAGCCAGACGTTGTGGCAGACACCTGTAATCCCAGCTTCTTGGGATGCTGAGTCAACAGAATTGCTTAAGCCCAAGCGTTTGAGGTTGCTGTGAGCTGTGATACTACAGTACTCTACCCTAGGGTGACAGCTTGAGACTCTATCTCAAACAAACAAACAAAAAAAATCCATAGTGTCTACAAAGGAGAGGGTCTAGTGTGTGAGCCATGCACCCATGCAGAACTGCCCACATCACGCCTGTTAACCAGCAGGTCCTCGTTGGGAAAGCTAATAGTAGTATTCTGCATCCATAGAGTTGTCCTATATATTTAATAATATATATGTGTATGTGTGTGTGTATATGTATATAGACATGACACAAATTGTATATTTGTATTGTATATGACACAAATTGATCTGACACGCATTAAGGACCTTACCATCCATATATGAGACAGACAATAACAGAGGAAATAAATCAACAAACAGAACTTTTAGTTTAAGGCAAAGCAGTGCGTGATAAGTTTTAAATTGCCCATGAATTTTTTAAAAATTTGAGATTACAAATCTGCACAGTGCTAGGCCCCACAGAGTCATGACTCTTCCATTACACAGCACCCTCTCTAAGCATCAGTCTTTCATTCTACACTAGTAGTGCATTAGCACTATCTGGGATCTGTAGAAATACTGTAGAACCTCTGTAGAGAAAGTTCTGTAAACTGACCACCCAAGACACTGTGGTAACAAACTGGTAAACATGCAGAGGTGATCAAAGTAACAAACTAGGCCTACCACACTGTGGTGCCCATCCAATCTGTGAAAATCAGGTCAACTTAAGGAGGTGGTCAGCTATGTAAATGTTCAGCACCACCCAAGATAATTGAATCAGAAACTCTTGGTAAAAGGCTCAGCGTGCTGAAGTTTCAGAACCACTGTGCCAGAGTAACCTAATTCAGAGGGAACAGAAAAATATAGCTTATGTTCACAGTCTTCACAACAAAATAAACTCTCAAGCATGTTTTTACGAATTCTGCCCATGGGCTACTTCGGGGTAAACATTCTCCCATCTGTCCTTCTGCTCAGTCTTCTTGTCTTACCCAAGACATTGGAATTGTGTTCATAGCTTTAAGACTGCTCCACATGAAGCATTTTCCCCTTTCCTTGCAAAGACTTGAGAAAATAATTATTTTCCTTAAGATCAACAACTTCCCCAAAATCACAGACTTTGGTTCTCATGGTGGTGTTGGTGGAAGGGAAGCTAAAGATGAAGACAAAATGAGAGAAAAAAAGAGTCTGCCCCAATTCATCAAATATGTTCTGCCTTGCTGACCCTTTCTCCTGAGGTTAACACCTGCTGTCTGTGCTTTTTTTTTTTTTTTTTTTTTTTTTGCTGGGGCCAGGTTTGAACCCACCACCTCTGGTATGTGGGGCTGGCACCCTACTCCTTTGAGCCACAGGAGCCGTCCAGCTGTATGTCTTCTTTTTAGGTAGATGTTCATGTTGTGTCCCCTTCCTCCTGTAGGATCCCAGATCTCTAGGTAAAACTTATATTACTAGTTGTTTTTATAGTTTATGTCCTCAAGCTACCTCAGAAAGACTGGTCCTAAGCTCTTTAAGAATCTTTCATTTTAATTCCTTTGGCAAAAGAAATACAGGTATTTGCAGCCCAAATCCACCTTGATCTGTTATCTCAAGAAGTTAACTCAATGTTCAGGGAACACATCCCAATATTTTCTCATGAAAAAACTTACAATATTCTTGTTTCTGTAAAAAAATAAAATTAGGAACACTTGGCATTTTCACTGTAATCACTTGCCCTAAATGAGTGTTACTTCCACATATCTTTACTGTATGGGTTCCATCTTCGTAAATGGCATATTCTAGGCACCTTAAAAACTATGTACTATCGGCAGCACCTGTGGCTCAAAGGAATAGGGGAGTAGGGTACCCGTCCCAAATACCAGAGGTGGCGGGTTCAAACCCGGCCCCGGTCAAAAACTGCAAAAAGAAAAACCTATGTACTATAAGCAGTATTCCCTTCTGTGAAAATGGGCTTTAAAAAAAAATATGATGTTTGTCCTATACTGAATCTTTTTTGCCTCATATTGTTGCCTTTGAAAGCTCAGTAGCTCAGTGTAACTGAAGGCTTACAAACTCAATGTTCTTAATGTGAAAAAAAAAAAACTGAATAGTGAAGTATGAAAGAGAGACAGAAAGTAATAGATGCAATTTTTGAAACTAAAACATTATTCTCAATTTGCAGGGCATTTGTCAGTTTTATCACTGGTTGCTTTTTTTTAAAAAAATGGAGATAAAAACAGCATTTAATACTTTGCATTTATTAAAACAGACTTTAGATGTGGAATTTTATCATTAGGAAGCAAACATAGACAACATGGAAATAAAAAGAAAACATGAATGCAAAATTAAATTTTTGGTTTTTGAATATGTCTTTTTCTTAAGTTGCATTTATTTCCTTAAAAAGGTTGAGCAATTATCAGAAGTAAGCTTATACTTTGGTAAAAAGAGATCAATGTGGATTAATTGATGTTAGTTTTCTTTTCCACTGGAAGATATATTTCAGTTATACCTGCCTTATAACTGTAACCATTAAAGAAAGATAGTGGATAACAGATTGGATAAATATCATCTCTCACAAATTGTGTAACCCAAACTTTCTAGCAGCACAAAACAAATTGTCAGCTTGGTTAGGCAGCTGTATTAGCTTTAAAGTTTTGATTCCTGTTGGCTGTATGTTTTGAGCTTCATAGTATACTGGCAATCAATGCAATGAAAAATGTAGAAAAGTTTCAAAGCTATTCAGAACCAAAAATTGTAACCTGCATTTCACAATCATTATAACTTCTTTTGGTTCACAGAACAATATGTTGTACTTCATGTAGTTGAAGAGAAAATGAGTCAATACTCATTTATAATAGTCTTCAATCTTTTTCTAAAATAAATGTGTAATCTCCATTGGAAAATTCTCCAAAGTGAAGATACTACATGAGTCAGTTACTGTGAAGATGCCCAAAGGACCCATATGTTCTTAATTTACTTATTACTTTATTAAATAGCATAGGATAAGATTTTACAGTAACTTGTTCAAAAAGCTAGTTTAAATTAGATTTAATTTTATTTGGCCAGAAATATGCATATTTTAGATAACATTTGTAAGTAAAATTTTTTAGTGCCTAAAAACTATGTGCATTTATCACAGTTCCCGTGAGTTAAGAGTAAGTAAAATTTTAGTGTCAAGGCTGACCACTAACAAATTTGTCTTAGAAGATGTACCTGTGCAGTAATTCATTAAAATAAAAAGATACTGTTATAAAAATATAGGCATAAATATCTATCAAAAATACATTACAAGAGTCCAGTACTTTTGATCATAGCTACTTTTTAATGGCTTATTCTTAAATTTAAATTAAAATACAGATTGTCCCTAGGTTACAGATAATCAGACTTAAGGTATTACATATTACCAAGGGGCTCCCAAGGCTTCTCTTGAAGATAATTTAAAACTAATTAAATTATTTAATAAAAAACTAGTTTTTTTGTGCATGTGAATAAATCTGTTGTGACAGCGTCCAGTTAGTGTCTTTCTTTATATGGCCATTTAACACACAGTGCAACTTTTGTCTTAATAGTTTGATTTGATTTTGTGAGTCTGTGTTGACCCCTATGACTGTGCCTCCAAAAAAAGAAAGTCCCTTGCGAGCCTAAGTGAGTCTTCAGCAATGGGAATGAAAGTAGAAATAATTGTGTTCAGAGAAAGGCCGACTCCATCATTCATTGGGAAAACAGTAGGCTTCAACTATTGAACAGTTGGAACAATTACAAAAGATAAAGTGAGAATAATGAAATTTGTAAAAGGCAGTGCTCCAATGAAAGCAACAGTTATTATTAAGCAGGATAGTGGATTTTAATTATTTAAATGGAAAGGTTATTATTGATTTGGTTAGAAGATGAAAATGAGCACAACATTTCTATTAGCCTAGTGTTGAGGCAACATTAGATGTTTTAGTATTCTCTTCTGAAATTTCTCAAGTCTCTTACCTAAACTTTTTGTATGACTTTGTTTTTATGTTATTTGCTTGATTAAAAGAGCCTAGGCCAGGCATGGTGGCTCACGCTTGTAATTCTAGCACTCTGGGAGGCCAAAGTGGGTGAATCACTTGAGCTCAGGAATTCCAGCAGGCTAGACCCCATCTCTAAAAATAGCCAGGCATTGTGGGAAGCACCCAGCTACTTGGGAGGTTGTGACAAGAGAGTCACTTGAGCTCAAGAGTTTGAGGTTGCTTGAGCTTTGATACCATGGCACTCTACCCAGGGCAAGAAAGTGAGATTCCGTCTCAAAAAAAAAAAAAAAAAAAAAATTTCCCCAGGGGGTCCTTTCATAAAATACTCACCCAGACCAATTTCTTTAAGGGTTTTCCCTGCACTTTCTTCTAGTATTTAAAATGTGTCGAACTGTTTATAAAACCAGTGCATGGTGCCCATGATTGCATTAATGTACACAGCTATGATCAAATACTAATAAAATTTTTTAAAAGCCCAATTGTTTCTGTACCTTAATATTAAATTAGATAGGTATTATTATTACAGTATTACACTGTATTATTATTACCACATGTGAGGCATTATAGTATTGTTATTATTATTATGGTTTATGTGCTGTTCTTCAGGGATTTGAGTTATATACAAATCTGACCTAAAGATATTCTCAGGAGCTTATCTTTTGAGATGATATGAGATAATAAAATACCTACGTGATGAAATGAAGTGAGGTGAATGACATAGACATTGTGATGTACAATTCAGCTACTCTTGACCTTGTGATGAGAGAAGGAGGATCATCTGCTTTGAGTGATCCTGGATCATTGAGTCATGACAGTGTTCATGTTGTATTGTCAGGAAAGATGATATTGCTGACTAACAATTAGGTGGCATATTAAGTGTAGGTAGGATAGATAAAGGGATGATTTATGTCCCAGGCAGGATGAAGCTGGGGGGCACAAGATTTTATTATGCTACTCAGAACAGTGCACAATTTAAAACTTATGAATTGTTTATTTTCCACATAGTATTTTAAGGTCATGGTATATTGCAGCTGACTAAAACCAAGGAGAGCAAACTGTGGATAAGGGGAGAATACTACATAATTTATATTCATTCGCATGTTTGTCCATTCTTTGAATGCAGAGAATGGTTATTATGGTCAGTAACTAATAGTGATTTCTCTCATTAAAACCTTACTCTCTGAGCTTTTTATTTATTATAGACTGTAATTACAATGTATTACTATGTAGAGATGCAATTTATTTTCAACTCATGTTCCAGAATGTCCTATTCTCACCAACATTAGAAAATCAAAATTAACTCCCAATGGTAGTAGAATACAGAAGACTAAAATAGTTCAAATTTGCATGACAAGGACATTTGTGATTATGTGGAAAGTGGCAGTGCCTTCACGAAGAGATGAAAAAGTCATTTCTAGGTTGAACACTAATTAGGGATAGAGATAGGGAAGAAATCAAAGTTTCTTAGAAATTACAATTGACAGAAAGACAGAAGAAAAGAATAATCAGTGAACTATAAATTTGGAGACCAAACTAAGAATAAGGATTATAGATGGATGTATGTGGGACATACAACTGACAAAGAGGAGTCCACAGATGACTCAAGGGAAACAAAAAGCATAGACCACACTAGACTGGAGGGAGTTCTTTGGACTGTATCTTACAAAGTATTTACTTAGTTATTTGGTGAAATGGAAAGAAATTATTTTTTTACTGAATATAATTATGAACTGTACATTGGAATACATTTCATTCCATAGTGTGGATGCAGTCATTTCTATGTTGTTTTCATAATGTCCTAGTTAGAAAATCAATATTTTGTCTTAGAGAATTTCACAATTCATTTCTGTAGAAACGGACCCTGAGTTCTCTTGGGAGAACATTTAATGGATGATAGAGAAAAATATGGAAGGTGAGTTTAACCTACCGTAACTCATGCAAGTTCAGGAAAAGGAAGCGAAAGAGTTAATGAGAAAACTTATATTTGCCTCTGTTCCCTTAGGGATCTGCTTCTGCCTCTTAACGATAGATTTTGTCATGTCTGCCCACATTGCACTACTAAAAACAATTCTTATGTTCCCATAGTACCTTGATTTTATCTTAATTCAGTACAAGACATCAAATATGATGTAAATAATCCTCTATAAATTGGTTATTTTCCTCAAGCAGAGCTTGTAAGTGTTGCTTTATTAAAAAATTTATAGAAATATGAAACTTATACTGAGATTGTATTTGGTTTTCACACTTTGACTTTACCTTCCATATGGCTTCAAATTAAATGTGTTTTTGTCAGCTTCTTCCATCTGAAAAGCTCTCTGCAGGTAACTCTTAATATTAAGAAAACTTCTAAAGATGTTTAATCAGCAAATGGATTGTGCCTGGAAAGGCAAATAACTTATATTTTAAAATGAGTAAACCAGAAATATAATATTTGATATTATTTTATTTATATACATGATGCATCACTATTTTGCATATTATATCCTGTTAAAGAAAAATATGTTATAGTGCTTTGAATTTTCATATTTCAGGCCTTACATCTCAAATAATCTTTTAAAAATTCAAATATTTCAAATTTTTAATGTTTATGCTTTATTTTTATATAGTTTTATTATACAACTTTCTAGTAATTTTGACTTAAGTAATCATTCAAAATAAATATTTTAGTTTCCACATTTGTATTTTACATTATCTGAGTACTTAAGTAAGGAAATTTAAAGAAAAGAAAGCAAAGAAAATAGGTTTTTTT
>CAUYPK010139713.1:0-46322 GCA_963574355.1 Loris lydekkerianus | reverse complement strand
GAGACTCCCGTCCGCTTGGTGATGGATTTTGTACCTTTTGTTTGCGTCCTTGTGGTCTCAGCTCGCCTCAGTGATGTTGATGTGCGATCTCCAACCTTCTCTCCTGGTATAGCTCGAATCCTCCAGGTTACTTACTAAATTTCCATCCTTTAACTCTCCTTCTGGACAGGAGCCTCTGTGAGAAGCTGGCTTCAGTCCGCCATCTTGTCTCACCCTCTATAACACAGTTTTCATATGCCTTTCTACACACTATAAGATTTCATAATCCACGTGTCCTTGTTGGTACAGAGAGATCCCTACTGAAAATTTTTGCCTTACCAAAACTTAAAGCAAAATGTAATGTAAAATATTACCACTGCTTGTTATTGTTGCCTTTATATGGTATTGGAGACCCCAGCATAGCTTTCTAAGGCCTCTTTTCTGAGATGAACAGGGAGTTGAAGGAGGTAATTAAATTGCTCTGCAGGTTAAAGTACCAGAAAACTTTAATCTTTGCCTGGTGAGTGGTTTTGCTGCCCAAGAAACAAAAAGAGGAGGTGGGGCAGCAACATGGCAGCAGGTAGTGGTCTCAGGAGAAAGAAGGCTGTTTCCTTCTAACAGCCATGGCCAGGGAGACGATGCCTAGCATGGAACTTCAGGGTGATCCCCATTTTGTACTGTGCTGTATGTAGCCTCTTCGGTTACCTCAATTTTTCCAGAAAGGCATTACTCACAATGACACTGTTAGTAGTGTTTTGATAAATAAGGAAGGAAAAGGGGTGATTATCTTTGGGGTAAAGAATTCAACCAGAATAAGAATTTAGAGTTGGAGATACCAAAAAAAAAAAAGATACAAGTTCCTTGGGAATTATTAGAAATCTTAGAGCACAGGACATTCTAGTGTTATGTGGGATGAGATTTCAAATTATTTGTTAACAAAAGAAAAACAGGAAATGGTAATCCCAGAAGATAAAATGTGGATATGTCCACATTTCACGCATACAAAAATGATAAAGAATAGACTCTCCCTAAAGGCAAATTAATACAAAGTCTACAGAAACATTTTTATTGTGTTTACCTTAAAGTTTCCAAATTTCATTCTGCAAGGCCTTGACTGTGCTGAAATATTTCTTTGTAAAAATAAGATAATAAAAGGAAGAGATTGTAAGTCTGTGGATGTAAATTTAAAGAAAATATCCTTTTCAGTTAGTTATTATTTTTATTCCAGAAGTTTGAAGATTGAGTTTCACAATTATCATTCAGTATAAATCTGTGATAAGTTAATACTGAAATTCCAGTGTGGGGGAAAAAGTGCAAAATACCTATTTATTTAGGTTTCTTTGATTTTTTTCATAACCTTATCTAAATGTAGTATATTTCATCTCATTTATTTATTTATTTATTCTCTGCTCATTCCAGAATGGACGTAAGTCTACTTACAAAGACGGGAGAAGGAAAAACTGCCTCATAAAGTTTATAAGGTGAAAAAGAGACCAGTTTCGCAGGAGTAATACAATTGTCCTTACTTCCAAAACCAATTGGCCTTTTCTCTAAGGATCCTTATAAATTGATACCATGCTATAAAAAACACATTCTTGAAAACTTTCCTATGAGATGGATGACATTTGTGCTGTTTCCTTCCCTGTCTCTCAGCACAGAATGATGACATCACCCCAAAACACAATTCAGCACAACCACTTGTTCTCAAGCAGGTGAAGAGAGTGGCAGGGGCTAACTGAAATGCAATACATTCTCAGTTTCTCTGCAGATCTGATTTCATGCAGGGGTGGACTGTGGACTATCTGGAACAATATCCCCTATACTGTTTCAATCAAACTATGGATGAATTTGGGGCAGCAGTTAACACATCGCTAGGATAATGACACTGTGGGCTCAAATGGCAAACTTTACAAATGGGTAGCAACTAAGTCCAAGAAAGTTCTTGCTGTTAAGCATTCACCTTTTAGTTACTGGTTCACATAGTGGTCTAGAAGGTCCAAAGGGTAGTGGTATTAGGGACCAAGTGTTGTTATGCCCTGATTCCATCTTGCTAAGGGCTTTCAACACTCCCCCTTTAAGACAGGAAGCTCAGCTCCTTTAAGACAGGAAGCTCAGCTGAAAGAGTTTAGTAATAACTGCAAAAACCCAGCTTGCCCTGGTAAGGTCTCTCCTTACCAGGTGTTGGCTCTTGTCAAATTCAGCTTGCATTAAGGACTCCCCCTCCTCTAGGAAAGCCTCCTATGAAAGGTTTCCTCCCTACTTCTAGGGGTGGAGAGACTTTGAGGCATGAGCCCACTCTCAGCTCAGCTGATTAGTCTGGACAATAGCTATTTCCCCACCACTGTGAAAGTATTTTAATAACATAACAATTGACATGGGAACAGTCAGATATGCCAGCTGGCTGTCAACCCTCCAATACGTGATCAAATTATGAAAAGCCAAAAAAGGATTGATTTGAGACTTTGTAAACCTGAGCTTTATGGACTCCACTTCCAACTTCATGATAAGAGTCCAGGTGTGTGGTTTGTAAGGCAGAAAATAAACATGCTAAATTTGATCATCTTCCTTTCAATACTCCTATAGGATCCGGCCTGCCACTAATGTTTATTGAAGAGACATTATGAGCCCAAGATAATGGACATCTGCCCTGCCATGTAACCTCTGAAGTTTGAGGAGACACACATATTTCCAGTTAGTTTGTTTCTAATACATCCTCCTACATCTCATATTGAGCTGGGCTCGTGGCTTGGAAGGGGAACATGACCCAAGATACATACTAGTCTGATGTACAACACTAGGAGAGTGTTTGCCCAGCTTCTCAGAGTCCTAGAGTTTGGTTTAGGGAGTAGTGTTCTTCAGGCTAAGGTTAGGTTCAATTTCTTTTTTATTGTCTTTTTTTTTTTTTTTTTTTTGAGACAGAGTCTCAAGCTGTTGCCCTGGGTAGCGTGCCGTGCTGTGGCATCACAGATCATAGCAACCATAAACTCTTGAGCTCAAGCAATCCTCTTGTCTCAGCCTCCTAAGTAGCTGGGACTACAGGCGCCTGCCACAACGCCCAGCTATTTTTTTGTTGTAGTTGTCATTGCTGTTTTAGCTGGCCCAGGGCCGGGTTCAAACCTGCCAGCCTTGGTGTATGTGGCTGGTGCCCTACCCACTGAGCTACGGGCACCGCCTAGGTTCAATTTCTTTTAACTGAAAACCCAACAAAAGCAAAGGCTTTGGAGTTTCTTCGCTCACATCTAACAAGTCCACAGGCAGGCAGTCCAGAACACTCGGCTCCCTCTATCATTCTACACCCACAATTGCAGCACATTCATATGGCAAGGTCATCTCATGGTCCAAAATGGCTGTTGGACTTCTAGAACCGTGTCTGCATTTCAAGAAGCAGGAAGGAATAAGAAAGAATAGTCCTTTCTTTATTCAAGATGGGGACTTACAACTGAGTCAGCTTCCTTTAAGCATTCACTAGGGTTTAAATTCCGAGGGAGGCGGGGAGTTCAGGGAGGAGGGGTGCCAAAAATAAGTATACACACTTAAAGAGATCTTGTTGGAAATAAATTGATCATTTCCCCAAATCGTATGAATTGCAGGTAAAATGGATGTGTGTAGCACGTTTAGTGTTGACAGAAAAGAAGCCATACTCAGTAAAGTAATTTAAGGAGGTTTATTCTGAGCCAAATTTGAGGACCATGACCCAGAGCCACACCCAAGAAGCAAGTGGACTCATGGTGGTAATGTTACCAGACGGAGGAGTCCACTTGTCACCCAAGGCAATCAACAGAGAAGCAGATGAGAGATCAACAGTTTCACTTTTATTTACAGAAAAGTCAGCAGTTCCAGAGAACAGCAAGGGTATCTATTTCTTCAAAGAACTGTTTTGCCACCTTTTTCCCTTTGTTACTTTTTATTCTCACAGTAAAAGTAAACATCAGCAATGTTATTATCCATCATAGTGTTACTGGACAAAGAGGGTCTCACGGCCTGTCACTGTTAGTCAATATGCAGAGACGGAGAAGGGTCTACCAAACTTTGTCAGAATACTGGGATTCTGGAGAACAGTGAGAGCAGCCTCTCCAAGACTGTTCTGTTCTTCCATTTCTAAAATCATAATTTTACATATAAAAGTTCAAAGTAAGAATCATGTTAATTTTTATCTTAAACAACAATAATCAGCATTACCCATGACCCAAAACAATATTCTAATTCAAAAGTTAATCTCCTACATCAATTGCTCTAAACAACTCAAGATACACACTTTTAAGTTAGAGCTGAATTTACAAAATAGCAAGAATAAGACATGAAGTGAAGGTCACATAGAATCTAAACTGACCAGACCAGCTGTGCTGTCCCAGCCTAAGCCTGAATGACTACATCTTATTCTCACTAAATGTGCTTTCAATAGTATACATCTAATTCCCCAGCACAGTTTACAAAGTTATGCAATATCTTCCTATCTTAAAGTAGTTATATCCTCAAAGCATTTTTATTTTAGACAAAATTTATTATCTTATATTTTTTATTTGTTTTTTAATTTTTTCATTGTTAAATCTTAGCTGTGTACATTAGTGCAATCAAGGGATACAATGTGCTGGTTTCATATACAATCTGAAATATTCTCATCAAACTACACAACGTAGCCTTCATGGCATTTTCTTAGTTATTGTATGTAGGCATTTGTATTCTGCCTTTAGTAAGTTTCACCTGTACCCATTCTAAGATGCACCTTAGGCATGGACCCACCCATTATCCTCCCTCCAGACTAACCTCCCCCCTCCCTTCCCCTTCCTTGGCCCTTTCCTCATAGTCTTGTGCTATAGTTGGGTTATAGCCTTCAGGTGAAAGCTATAATTTAGTTTCACAGTAGGGCTGAGTACATTGGATACTTTTTCTTCCATTCCTGAGATACTTTGCTAAGAAGACTATGTTCCAGCTCCATCCATGTAAACATGAAAGAGGTAAAGTCTCCATCTTTCTTTAAGGCAGCATAGTATTCTATGGTATACATGTAAAACAATTTGCTAGTCCATTCGTGGGTTGATGGGCACTTGGGCTTCTTCCATGACTTAGCAATTATGAATTGGGCTGCAATAAACTTTCTGGAACAGATGTCTTTGTTATATTGTGACTTTTGGTCTTCTGGGTATAAACCTAGTAAAGGAATTATAGGATCGAATGCCAGGTCTATTTTTAGGTCTCTAAGTATTCTCCAAACATCCTGCCAGAAGGAACGTATTAGTGGGCATTCCCATCAGCAGTGTAGAAGTGTGCCCTTTCCTCCACATCCACACCAACATTTCTGGTATGGGGATTTTGTTATGTGGGCTACTCTTACTGGGGTTAGGTGATATCTCAAAGTAGTTTTGATTTGCATTTCTCTGATGATTAAGGATGATGAGACTGTCCTCTTAAAGAGCAAACCAAAAACACATCTCGCCTCATGTGACGAGAGGCCGCAGAACGTGCTTTGTGAATGTGGGAGGACGTGGGTGCGCAGAGCAGGGAAATGCTGATGGTTAACAGCAAAAGCAACTCCTCAAGGCCTCAGAGGAAACTGAGAAGAGATTGGACTGACAGTGAGCCACTGCAGAAAAGGACAAGCTGCACTGCCTCTGTGTGAATAAGGGAGGGTTCTGTAAAGAATCAGGAGACCTAATTTTAGGATTAGCTTTGGGTGTGGGCCTGGAGATGGAGCTCCTGGGGTGTCATCAGCCTCCCACCAGGCTGACAAGTCATCCCGGGACCATTAACCTGGGAGCCCCAGAGAAAGGGCCCCAGCACTGCAGCGGGGGTTTGCTTTGAGCCCTCACCTGGCCATGAGTGTCCTATGAAATCGACAAGGAACTAACATTTTTGGAAACATTCCTCAGGTCAAGGCCAAGATGGAGGCTCTGCTTGGCCCTTTCTGCTTCTTAATTTCTGTGGAAATCTATCGTCTCTACCAGGTGTTACGTTTGTGCATTTTCTGATGCAACATGTAGGTGATGTTTCTTTGTGAGACGAAAAAAAAAAAAAAAAGAAAAAAGAAAAAATGAAGAGCTACTGTTCTCTGAATGGGTGCTGACTGGAAACTAAATTAATTATTCCAACAAAAACCATCAGAGGAATGGTTTGCATATAAGAAGGAAAAAAAAACCCAAATTCAAAATACAAGAATATGATTCTGGTGAGGCATGACCATCAGAGATGAACATAGGTCTTGATTCTGCTGATTCCTCCCTGACAAGATCAGGATCTGAGTGGATGGAACAAAAGTGCCTTCGCTCTGCTCCCATTTCATTCCCACTGTCTACCACCCACCCGGGACAGAATAGGAGTTTGAAGAATCCATCGGGTTGAAGAGTACCATTCAGCAGGGGAACATTTTTAATAAAAAAATATATATATATAATAAAATAAAAAGAAAAAAATACAAATAAACGCTCTTGGTAGGAGTAAGAGGCTGGCAAAATTGAGAGTTAGTGCACAACGAAAACATGAAACCATCCAAATGTGAACACCTGGGGCTGGAGAACAAGAGGATTCTCTGAATGTAATACTAATACAGTGCCCAAGAGACAATAAGCTTTTCAAGGATCATTCTATTTTAATATTTTTTTTTTGACCACAGGCCTGAATGTCTCTCAATATTGTAAAGTAATTGGTATTAATTAATAATTTGAAAAATTAAACTTTCCTACTGTGACAATGCTGGTTAGTGTTACTATAGGAGACATTTCTGAAATATTTGGCACATTTTGTTCCTTCAAAACCCTTCTCAAATTCAACTGCACCTAAGAATTCTTCTCTAAGCACAAGGTCCCAAATTCATCCTGCAGCTCCCTAATTCTGCAACACCCAATGTCATGGTCATTAACTATTAATGATTAGCTATTAGTGACTGTGAATTATGAAAGCCCTGAATTTCTCAGAGTCCGGGGCACCATCCTTGTTCCAGAGTTGCGTGGTAGGAAGGACAATGGAGTCCTGAGGACCAGCTATGGGGGGTGAGGCTGCCCTTCCACTGAAGGCCCAACAGCTCAATGGCTCTCCCGCACCAGGGCCAGCTCTTCCTTCCTTCCTTTGTCCCTTCATCTCGCCCAAAGACTCTCGCTCATCTCTCAGCCCAGAGGCCCCGTCCTCAGAAGCTCTGTCCTGGCTCTGCATGGCAGTCTCATCACAGTCCTCCTGCGGTAACATGGTGTGTGTGCCTGCCTGCTTGCTCGCCACCTGGAGCTAACTGTGCATGGATTTTCCAGTGTTTGATGATCGACTCTTCCACTCTGGATGGGTCACGCATTTTCCTCCACAGCCCCCCGGACCCACCACTGACCAGAGGTCCTGCCCCGGTAGTCAGACCAACTCTTCTCGTCTCCTTTGGCACATCTGATCCTGAATGTTGTGGTTATTTCATATAAAACTAGGCACAGCCAGTGACATTGCAGAATGTTATTTAACATTTTTTTTCTACTGATAGCAATTGTTTTAGTAACACAAACCTGTAATCAGTTAATCTTTCTGTTTCTAGGCACTGTGACTTAGATTGAGGCCATGAGATGGAAAAGAAAAAATAAGAGGCATGAAGAACTAAAGTACCAATATTGTAATAAAAATGGAAAATACAGATATTTTTGTTTGTGAAAGAAAAATTACAAAGTCAACATTTTTCAAAATAGGATTTAAAAAATTAGGAAATTGGCCAAGCAAGGTGGCTCATGCCTGTAATCTTAGCACTCTGGGAGGCTGAGGCAGATGAATTGCTTGAGTTCAGGAATTGTAGACCAATCTGAGCAAGATTGAGACCCCATCTCTACTTAAAAACAAAACAAACAAACAAAAAAATTAGACAGGTGTTGTGGTGAGCACCTGTAGTCTCAGTTACTCCTTGAGAGACTGAGGCAAGAGGATCGCTTGAGCCCAGAATTTTGAGGTTGCCGTGAGCTGCGACACCAGAGCACTCTACCCTGGGGCCACAGAGTGAGACTAAAAAAATAACTAAATAAATATGACTAGAAAATAAAAAACTGGGAAAGCATGGAGTGTCGCTGAGTGAGTGGCTGCCTGCCGTCTTGTCAAAGCTGCTCCTCTTCTCCTGAGACTGCAGCTGGGCACACCAGTGTCACTGCAGTCCCTGGGGCACTAGGTCCCTCTACTCCTGTAGCTTTTGAAATGGCTCACTAGATTCGTGCACTACTGAAATAAATTTAATCAAAAATAGTCTTTGGTGATATCTCAGGGTGGCTTTGATTTGCATTTCTCTGATGATCAGGGATGATGAGCATTTTTTCATCTGCTGGTTGGCCATTCATCTGTTCATGTCTCTTGCCCAGTGGTAGATGGGACTGAGATCTCTGTAGACCCTTCGTGCCTCACCCCCATGAGAATAGCCCACATCACAAAGTCCCAGAGTTGTAGATGCTGATGTGGGTGTGGAGAGAGGGAAATACTTTTACACTGCTGGTGGGATCCCAAACTAATACAGCCTCTTTGGAAAGAAATAGGGAGAATCATCAACAAACTCAAATTAGACCTCCCATTTGAATCTGCAATCCCATTACTAGGCATCTAACCAGAAGAAAAAAAATCATTTTATCATAAAGACATTTGCACTAGACTGTTTATCACAGCTCAATTTACAATCACCAAAATGTGGATACAGCCTAAATGCCCACCAACCCAGGAATGGATTAACCAGCTGTGGTGTATGTACACCATGGAATACTACTCAGCCATAAGACAATGGAGGCTTTACATCTTTTGTATTAACATGGTTGGAATTGAAACACATTCTCCTTAGCAGAGTATCACAAAAACGGAAAAGCAAGTATCCAATGTACTCAATACTAACATGAAGCCAGAGACGATCTAATTCACACCTACAGAGGAGAAAGACTCATTTCAATTCAAGTTGGGGGTAGAGTGGGGAGAAGGGAGGCGGGGAGGGGACTGGGTGCTCCCACTTAATGAGTGCCTTTTGAGTGTAGGGTGGAACCACAAGAAGGACACTACCCAGCAGATGCCAATATTGTAACCTATTTGTTTTTACCCTGACATTAACCTGAAATTTAAAAGCAATAATAACAAAAATAGGCTTTGGATTTCACAGCCTTGAGTGTCTGCTCAGCTTCATCAGGAGCACAGCTTCCCTGGCTCAGGGCTCTGCAGCCCAACCTGGGTGACCCTGCTGTGGTGACAGCACAGGACATGCCCGGGCTGTTGTTTATATTGGGATTTTCAGGGTTGCTTTTTAAGCCAAACTATTTGTGAAAGGTGATTGTTAAAACACTGCCACCAGTTCTCCCCACAGGGATGATTTTGTTTGTATTTACTCAGCGTTTTGTCTCTACAAGCAGAGACCAGCAAGGACCGTTGTTTGTTTAACTGTGTTCCTGGGGTTCCCCTGCAGCTGTTGTGGGTAGAGGTTGGACTTCTATCCCGCAGACATTTGTCGCAGCTGTGCCGGAGTGTTCAGGTGAAGGAGAGGTGACCTCCTGGACAGAGACATGGCTGGAACGGACGGTGGGGACTGGGCCAGGTGTCCCAGCCAGCATCACGGAAGTCAGTCCTGTGTGGGTGTCTGAGACCTGGTGTCTGAGTCAGCAGGACCGAGGCGCCTGTGTTTCTGGTGCCAGTCCGGTGCCCGATACTCAACACGTCTGGTTCAAAGGGAACATCAGTTGCCTGGATACAAGAACCGCTCCAGTTCCATGTATTCTCGAAAGTTAAAACGTGTCTTGCTGTGTTTTCCAGTATCTATGTTGCAAGTCTTTCTGTAGGTCTAAAAAGTGTCCATTTGTGGCAGCCCAGGGGTCTGTTGGTTGATGAGCGAGGTGGCTCAGAGATGCACTCAGCCGTGAGGCCAAGGACGTGGGGATGCAGCCAAGTGCCATGGTCCAGGGTCCCCTGAATGTCGCTCAGTCCCTCTGTGCACTGGTGACTTTAACTCTGCGCAGAATTGTGTTCTTGCGTCCTTACAACACACCTATCTCTCCTCTGACCTGTGAGGCCACACTGCAGGCTCTGCTAACAAGGCTCGGGTTCCGCTGAGAGACTGTGCAGCTGAACGGGGCGTCCAACGTGTCCACTAGAGGCCACACCGCAGGCTCTGCCCACAAGACTCGAGTTCCACTGAGGGACTGTGCAGCTGAACGGGGCGTCCAGCGTGTCCATGAGAGGCCACACCGCGGGCTCTGCCAATAAGGCTCGGGTTCCACTGAGGGACTGTGCAGCTGAACGGGGCGTCCAGCGCGTCCACTAGAGGAATGTCAGTGTTTTCTTCACAATTAAGTGCATAATGGTGTTTCTCTTTCAGAGGCATCTGTGAGGAGGAAGATGTTTTAGAATTAAGTTCCTGCTCAGGGTAAGGGGGTGCATAGACACATGTCCCATGAACACAGTGACCTGAGGGTTGGTCACTTCTCTAGACATGGGGATGCAGGACTAGGCACGCCCATCACGGCCACAGAGCCACTCTGTCCTGCTTTTGCAGCTGATGGCAACTACCATGGCTGTGAGTTTGTGAGTTACTGGAAATGGATTTTCCTGTCTTTCTGGCACATTGTATTTTAGGGGACCAGTCTCTCACAGCCACGTTTCAGAGACCCCATCTATAAGCACCACTCTGGCCTCCTCACATAGGGACTGAAATCCAAAGTGAGAAACTGCCTGCTCTGTCCCTGGCCCCGACTTCTACCAGGTCGGTGAGAAGGACAGGATGGTAGCTAAAGGGCCACCAGCCTCTGGCTGAAAATAGAAACAGCTCAAGGAAGTCTCAGGAGTCCAGCCCCCAAGGTGTCTTGGCTGTCCATCTGTCCCAAAAGCAAAACAAGAGGCATCCAGGATGCTCAGTCCTGCCTCCTAGATAAGTCAGACCCAAGGATGTTCTAGAGCCCTTTAATGCTCAAACCATGTGCATCCTCCACATAGTCCCTCACCTGCACTCAAGGGTGACGACCCCATAGACGTCTCCAGGTGTCCTAAAGATTCACAAGCGTGCTTACCCAGAGAGTGTGGGATGCAGTAGTGGGAATCAGGACGTACATCAAATACACTTCAGTACTATCTGATAACCCCCTGGTTTATTAATTCTCAAAAAAAAATTAAAAAGCAAACAAGACCAGCAAAGGTCAAAAATGATGCTAGTGAGCAGCTGGTCTGTGTTCCACTTCTGATCGCAGAACTGATTCCTCTCATTCTGAGCGTCTGGATGAGGAAAAGGTATTTCAGGGAATTTTCACATAGTGCTACCCTGGTATCTTACACAATTTATCTAAATAATCACAGATCACTTTACAAATCAATGTTACTATGAAAAAGTGAAAAAGTTACGCAAAACCCCATTAATACATACAAATAAATAGAAACAGCACTTGTGAGCATGCTGCCTGTGCTGGTGACCAGGCGTTCACAAGAAACGACACGTTAATTGGAAGACATGAAGTGGGAGAAGAGCATACCGACTTGTGCACATTTTAAAATACAAAACATGGTCAGTTGTGCAGCCAAAGTCCTGTGAGCTCCAGAAGTGTGACGCTTGTGAACACAAGGAGGAGGGAAACCAGGATTATAGGGGCACCAGGGCAGGTGTGGGGTCGCGGACACCTGGCCTTGAAGAGAGAGCCCAACTCTGGAACCTGGAGACCTCGGGCGCTCTTTGATTTAAAACCCATTTTAATAACTCATACGAATCCTTCTAGAAACTAAATTTAAAAATGTGCAGAAAAGACAAACAGCCTTTCAGATGAAAGGCTCCCCCTGAGTTTGTTTGCAGAGGGCTTTCAGCAAAGGGGGCTTTGAGTTCTGTTTTCTTCGCTAGAAAAGCATAGGTTCCATTTCCGAACCACCTTCTGTGTCAAAGCTCTGTAGACGGGCTGCTGTTATTTCTGTATGCATTATTAATCCAGTTTAAAGTATTCTTCAGCTAAAGTTTAAGCATACGTATAAACAATAATCTTTTAAGTATGAAGCGTCTTAATAGCAAACCTTTGTAGCTGTTTGTGTGTCCCCAGACCGAAAGCAACCTCAGCGGTCCCCTCCGCTCTGGGTCTTTAGAAGAGCTTCTCACTGACACAGGCCAGGCGCAGGTCTGCTCCTGCAACCCTCGGAGCTCACGCGTGAGTCTGAGTACCGTGGCATCCGTTTCTCTTGGCAGAGCACACAGAACAGGCTCCAAAGCCACATTCCAGCAGAGTTATTAGTCAAAGTAATAGTTTATTTTTTTCAGCAGAAAAATAAACCCCAATGCACTCAACACAGCAATTCCCTGAACGACACTTAGACTTTGTTTGACTTAGGAAGTGCTTTTATTATGAAAAATTATTCAATAATGGATGAGGAGTCTGTGAAAACTTCTCCCACACAACATTAATTTACCTGAATTATGTGGCCCTGCCACTGGAGGGGACCACCAAGGGTTATCTCAGAGCTGACAGGGGCCAGAGGCGGGAACAGCATGGGGCCACCAGGTTCCCGGGCAGCCTCTGTCTGTGCCCTGCAGCCCCGAAGCCACAAGGAAGGAACTCTGACCTTCTGTAGGGATGTGGGGGCCATCTGCCTCAGACTAACAACCTGACCTTCCTCGGGGATGTGGGGGCCGTCTGCCTCAGACTAACAACACAGTTGATCTAACGTAAACATAAGCACACAGGGGGCACCCGAGGGAAGCGAACAGACCCCGGCATCACGGCCGTCTCCCTGGCCCGTTAGCAGTCAGGGCTTACAAATGGGCATTGCACTATTTATTCTTAATCATCTCCCTAAATCAAGGTTTAATGCAGGACCGACCCTCAAAACTGCTGTTTGGTTCTGTTTCATGAGCAGGTACTGCTTCAGGGGGGAGAGGACTCAGCTCTCTTCTCTCCACAATGACACTATTATACAGGTGTGGACAGGTCACACCTCTCTCTCAGGCTCCTCA
Organism: Loris lydekkerianus; assembly: GCA_963574355.1. Taxonomy (NCBI): domain Eukaryota; kingdom Metazoa; phylum Chordata; class Mammalia; order Primates; family Lorisidae; genus Loris; species Loris lydekkerianus. Next base: position 33,451 of record CAUYPK010139713.1, on the reverse strand, counting down.
TCCCCATTTCTGGTCGTCCCTGTGACATTTAACACCCCTATTCTCCTCCAAACTGAGGTCACAATAGACACTCCAATAGATACCTGCCTTCCCAAGTCCAGGCTTCCCACTCAGACAACTAAACCAGCCACCTTTTCTCCCTGGGCCTCCTGAAGGAACAGGGCTCCCCTCCCGCCTCCTGTAGGCACAGAGCTCCCCTCCCGCCTCCTGTAGACACAGGGCTCCCCTCTTGCCTCCTGTAGGCACAGGACTCCCCTCCCACCTCCTGTAGGCACAGGGCTCCCCTCTCGCCTCCTGTAGGGACAGGCCTCCCCTCTCGCCTCCTGTAGGCACAGAGCGCTCTGCTTTTCCAAGAGACATACTGGGACAGACCTGCCCTGGCCACCTTGCCCAGCATGACCAGAGGACAGGCAGCCACCTTCCCTTCTTGGGCATTCTGCGCCAAATCAATATCAGAGTCAAGCAAACCATCACAGAACAGGCCCATTGTATCTAACTTTTGTTGCAATTTCTTAATGACAGACACTGCAGCATTTCACATAATGTCAGAAACTGTGCTAAAAATCCTTCTCAAGGTGGTGTTATCTTCAACTTTAAAATATACATTATGAATTAAAGGATGGAATAATTCATTATGAAATAGAGCTGTTCATAGATGTTGTGTTGGGCCAGGCAAGAGATTTTCAGCTTTGGGGTAAAGTTAGAGAAAATTCCATTATGTGTCAATTCAATGGCGTAGAAGCCACAACTAGAGACGGACAGACGCACGAGCTTCCTGATCTGGGACGAGCAGCTTTAGCCTTCTCACATCCTTCCTGAAGCCCCAGACGGCACACTCGTGTAGCTGATGTGCCTTAACCGACCGCTAAGCCTGGGGCCTCCAGAAGGGGAAACAAGGGCGGATCGATTCCACTGCCTACTGTGACTGACTTAGGCTGAACCAAGGTAAACTGCTCTTCCCCACCCAGGCCCTCTCCCTCAGAGACACTGCAGAGGGGCCCTGGGAAGCTAGGCCGCCCTCTACCCACGGCAACAGGGGGACCTGGAGAGGTCAGTTAGCTTTGGAGCTGCATTGGCCTCTGCTGGGAACCAGGAGACAGTGGCCTCCACGTCCCACCTCCAGGGCATGGCCAATAGGGACTTGGCCACTCTGATTCCAGTGAGAGCCCCTTTGGGAGTCCCCACGCTGAGCAATGCAGACAGCCACCAGTGCAGTGACATCCCAGGGTGTGGGCAAACATCCCAGGACTTGGGCCCTCTCTTGTTTCCCCCTTTCCATCAGAGAAGATGAAGTCTTAAGTGCTTTTGTGTTTAGCCGTTCATAAATAGTCTCTGCTATAACATTTCCAAACACAATGGGAAATGTTTAGCTTTCCCAGAGTGACAAGGCTCCAACATAGCCAGGTACAGGGCTGCCAGCCCAGAGGGCCTGCCGGGGCCACTGGAGTAATTAGTCATCACTCTGAACACTCCTCTTAGCTTTTTGGCTCCTAGACTCTGAATGCAGAGCCTGGGGACACAGACTCTGTGCTCAAAGCCAGGGACAATTGTCTACAGGGGCCTTGGCCTAACGGGGCTGCTTGATCCAGTGCAGGATGCTGAACGAGCTCTCCAGGGCCCTCCTGCCCACTTCTCACGCAGCCTGACCATCTCTCTCTGCCCCTCCACTGAGCTCTCTGTGCTGCCACAGGGAGCCTAGACAAAGGAGGCTGGGAGACACTTCAATAAGAAGTAACAGAATCTCAAGAAAGAAGGAATAAAGTTGCACTTTGTGAAGCATATTTGAAAGTAAAAGAAACACATTTTCCTTTGGATTTATGAAAATGATTTAAAATATATCCAAGAACTTGTTTCCTTTGGGTAAATAGGTGTGTACCGGCTGTTTGTAGAAAACAGTTCATGCAGGGGAGCTTTGCCAAGAGTCTGTGGCACACCTCCTCCTCAGATTAAAACGAAGCATCTTTTTTATGTTGTGATAATTGCTGCATTTACTTCATTTAAATAAAGAAAAATATCACAGTGTGATTGAATTTAAACCATGAGGTGATGTTCATCTTTGAACGATTACACAATCCTTTAACATATTAAGATACAATTAGTAGGGCTGGAATATTTCCAGAGCATTGGCTTGTAATATTTTCTGAATAATTTCTTTAAAATGTTTTTCTCTTTTATTATGCTTTTCTATTGCTTCTGTAATTATTTTAATTATCATTTTCAGGAGAGGCTCTGTAGCTAAGACTGGAGGGGGATTTTACAAAGGCAAGGCCACTAGCTAAGGTGATTAGTCACCAACACACCCAGGGAAGGGACAACTTTCTCAAGCCTCTGTTAAAAGAGACACTTTGTGACACTTGGTGTTTTAATGCTTCCAATTCTGGACCTGCAGGTTTGATCACAAAGGATGTCTAGTAATATACAAGTTATAATCCATTAGAAAAACATTTAATTTCAAAACAAAAATTTGCAGTGAATCTTCATCCAGTGACAAGTGTGTGAGTACTGATGTCATGGGTCAGGTAAGAAGATGGTCCAATCTTTGAACTCCTCTGCCTAAAGGAAACACTCAGGCTCTGGGCAGCTTTGGGGTGTCTATTGTCAAGAGTGAGTTTCTGTGTCTGAAATGGTGGCTGCCGAAATAAACATTTCACAGGTGACCAATTTCTTAGAAAGAAGTAGAGCACTTTCTGGAAGTTCTTGTATCATTTATTTAATAATTTCCTCTTTCATTTTAAAACTTTAATGAGAAAGACTAATGTTCCACACAGTAAAAGCAAAAAGATGCCCTTGGACAGCAGGACGGCTGGACGGCTGGACAACTGGACCCCTCCTACACATCCGTTTCTCCTCTCCGACGGGAAACATCACCCGTCCAGGAGCACCGGAGACTCAGGCCCTGGGAAGTAGTAGCTCAGCTTGCTTTTCTACCCTCAGAAGGAAAGTTTGCAAGTTTGTCTGAGTCTCCTTGCCAAAAAGCACCATCTTTGGCAGAGAGCACTCAGTACCAGCTACCCTGCTCACCTATGGCTCCCCCATGGGTGGCGGGCAAGATGCCTGATGCTGACCCAGACCAGGTGGCCAGGGCGCAGGCTGCGGGAGCTCCCAGGCCAGCACCATCCTCCTCTACCCTCTGCCCCTTCCCTACGTTCTTTCTCCTGAACCCTCACGCTCGACGTCCCCTCCTGTCGCACACACTGCCTCTCTTTCAATTGTTCTTCTTTAGCTCTTACTTTCCTTTCAATATTCGAGAAAAGACTATGCTTAGCAAAAACTTGAATATCTAGCCTAAAGCCCAATTTAAGAGTACATACTTACTACACACTCTTTTAGGTAAAAAATTAACCAACAGACAGTTAATGACTATAACAACTGGGCCCCAAATGCTGCTCATGCATCAGCTTTAAATCTCACAGGCTGGATGTACAATCTGGGACTCAGAGAGGTTAATTAACTTTAACAAAATCACACAGCTACTAAGAAATGCAAAGGGAAGAACACAGGCTTTGACAGGCTGCCAGGAAACTCGGGCGGGTCTCACCACCGTCTGCTGCACTGCAGGCAAATTCCTACTTGTTTTTAAATTCTCGAGGGACAGAGCTGTTTCTCACAGTTTTGTTTATATTCTTGTATGTGTATTTGAGCAGATAATGCTTTGTTGGAAATTTTGCAAAGTTTTTATCTTTTCAAATAAAAAATATATCTTAAACATTGTGTGATAACTGTTTTAACCTTACAGCCAGAAAGGTTAACATACAAGAAAGGATGAGTTATAACGCTAGAGTGCGTTTTCTCAGCTCAAGCAGGAAGGTCCTTGCTGATGGCAATGCAAAGGACACGTGTGCCCTGTAGGGTAATTTCACCAAGCATTTAGAAGGGAAGCTCACCCCAGCAGTGATCCCCGAGCATCGTTTGATTTCAGTATAATGCACTTCGCCGAGTGACAGGGAGCTGCCTCTTACTTGATGCAGAGGCTGAGGCTGTGAAGGGGCTGGCCTGGACCTGGCAGAGAGTCTCCCAGAAGCTGGGCCACCTTTTGTCCATCCTGGAAAAGGGAAAGGATTGGCTTCCATGAGCAGTTCTGAGCACGTACCAGGCCTGGCAGTGGACAGCTGAGGCCTCAGGCCACCAGGTAGAGTGAGCCTTGGAGCCTTGTGGGACAGTCCCTGCCAGCAAGAGTCAGGACAACCCCCAAGTCTGCCAAGCACCCTGGTGACCTTCAGAGAGTCAGGTGCTTAGGGGCCAGTTGTCCAGCCCCCAGCCACTCCAATCTCTGGAGAGAAACCATTCACCACCACCCCCGACTCACAGCACACAGAGGGTGTGGACCCATTTCCAAACACAGAAGTGAATGGTGTCTGAATACGGTTAAGCACACAGGTTCACTTCTAGGACTTTAATTACTGTGGACAAGAGGTTGGTGACCATTACTACGATTTAGCTGAGATGGCCCAGGGCCCAGAATGGGGATGTCCAAGGTGTCATTAATATGTAAGAAATGACAACAAGGCTGCTCCCACCATGCCTCAGAGGGAAACATGGGAGGCAGCTGGGGTAGGGGTGTGAGGCAGCCCTTGCATGGCCCAGGCTGTGACTGCTGCCTCTGCTATTACTGGGACAGTGACTCCTGCGCCTCTCTTCTGCTCCTGTGTCTGGGCATCTATGTGTTTGTTGTTGTTGTTAATGTGCATTGTGGGATATTTAAATTTACTAAATGAATGCTTTGTAACACAAATACTGTAACACATTATGCACAAGAGTCTTACAGCAAAATGGAATCGGGGTGAGAGGCGCCCTCCTGAACAGCAGCCCTAGGATGCTCGGCGTCTAAGCAGGTGCTGTTGTCTGAGCAGGGTGAAACTGTGGAGCAGCTCATGGATGCTCAGCCTCTGAGAAGGTGCTGCTGTCTGAGCAGAATGAAGCTGTGGAGCAGCTCACGGATGCTCAGCCTCTCGGAAGCTGCTGCTGTCTGAGCAGGGTGTAGCTGTGGAGCTCACAGATGCTCGGCCTCTGAGCAGGTGCTGCTGTCTGAGCAGGGTGAAGCTGTGGAGCAGCTCACGGATGCTCGGCCTCTGAGCAGGTGCTGCGGTCTGAGCAGGGTGAAGCTCTGGAGCAGCCCTGCAGGGCTCTGGGACGAGGACAGAGAAAACAGCCAGTGCAAGGGGCCCGAGATGTCGACTTTCACCATGAAACACAAATGCCCCCACTTTTGATTTTTCATTGCATTTAATATAATTTTGGCATGGCAGATGTTTGCAAATACTCTGCTGATTTATTTAAGAACAATTATTAAAAGTCTAATTTATCAAGCAAAATGCAAGAATAAAATAGCTTTTAGGCTTTTCAATAACGTTGCAGCATCTCCGCAATTATTTCTTTTTAAATTTGCCTAATCTACCATTCATGGATAAGAACTCACCTTTCTCTATGTCTTGAATACAAAAAACAAACAAACAAACAACATTTCCCACTGTGCCAAGCGATCCGTGATGCTCCCGTGCTTTGATGTGCACTGACTTTTGCTGGTACAAATTAAACACTTTGCTTAAGTTTACTGGCTCCTTGTTCACTGAGCACTAGCAACTTTGCCCAAGTTTAGATTAGTACGCTTTCTTAATGATTTTAAGAGTTTTTACATGTTAATGTACTTAAACTTGATAAAATTTTCTAATTCGTCACATGTATTTAATCTTTATGGTATTTTTAACAATATAATTTTTACACTTTTGTATGTTTAAACCTCAATGCTTTCCTTTAGGATTTTATTTTTTTACTTCATTATTTAGAATGGTATGATGTAGGGCTCCAGTTTTGACATTTAACACCAATTAATCCAAAATTAATGTTGTTGTATTGAGAAAGGAATGACTTTGATGTTGCTTTTGCTATTTTACAGTTCACTGCTTTCTCCTCAACATTCATCTGTTTCATTATTTTTTTATTCCATTTATCAAATGTGACGTTTTCAGGAGATGGACCGCAGTGCATTAGTCATGGGACTTTCTAACATAAAGAACCATTCCTAAAGTCCCTTCACATCATATATTGAGGACACGAAGATTCTAGGCAATGTGAACAAATTCCTAATCTGTGGTATGCTGCTCCCCCAAAGACCAGCCCTCAGGACAACACCAGGAGAAAACCCAGGGGTCCAGCTGTCGTCCCATCCAGATTCACACTGCAGACACGATCCATGCAGGAAGAGTTGTCACCAGAATGGTCCTTGGTGATCAGGGAAACATGAGTTGGCCTCAGCAAGCATACTTTTAGTTAAAGTGTCCTTATTCAAAAAGTTGAGGGGATCATCATAAACTCTGGTGACCCTGAAAAATGGCCAGTGGAAGCTTTTGGCCAGAGCTTCTTGCTGACAGTTGAGATGCTGGGAAAACTGGACAGCCACATGCTGAAAAATGAAACTAGATCCTCTCTCACATATACAAAACTAACTCAGCAAAGATTGAGTACTTAGATGTAAGACCAAAGCCATAAACATTCTGGAAGAAAATCTAGGAAAAACCATTCCGCCCAATTATGACCATGGTATGTTTTTTCATTTTCTCAAGGTTTCAAATTATTTTTGTAGATCTCTTTCACGTCCTCTGGTAAGTATATTCCAACATGTTTCCTTTCATTTGAAGCACTGAGAAGGATACTGTATCTTTGATTTTATTCTCAGCTTGACTGCTGTTGGCCTATATGAAGGCTACTTACTTGTGAGTGTTGATTTTATATTACGAGATGTTATGCATTTCTTGAACACTTCTGGGAGTCTCCTGGTTGAGTCCTTTTGATTTTCTAAGTGTGAGATCATGTCATCAGCAAAGAGTGAAGGTTTGACCTCTTCTGTCACTGTTTGGATACATTCGATAACACTGATGCCTGATTAGATTGGTCAGGATTTCCACTGCTATGTTTAATAGTAGTGCCAATAGTGGACATCCTTCTCTGGTTCCAGTTCTAAGTGGAAATGTCTTCATTTTTTATCCATTCAAGATGATCTTAGCTGTGTGTTTGTTGTAGATAGCTTCTATCAGTTTAAGAAAAGTCTCAACTAGGCCAATTTTTTTAAGTGTTCCTATTAGAAAAGGATGTTATATTTTGTCAGATGCTTTTTATGCATCTACTGATAAAATTATATGGTCTTTGTTTTTGTTTCTGTTTTTGTGGTGAATTACAAATACGGATTTGCAGATGTTCAACCAGCTTTGCATTCCGGGGATGAATCAAGCTGGTTGTGATGTATTATTTTTCTGCTGTGTGGCTGCATTTTATTTGCTAGGATTTTACTGAGTATTTTTGCATCAATATTCATTAATGATATTGGTCTGTACTTTCCATTTTTGGTTAAATCTTTTCCTAGTTTTTTGTTCTTTTTTTTATCAGGGTGATATTTACTTTGTAGAAGGAGTTGGAGAGCATTCCTTCCTTCTCAATGTTTTGGAATGGATTCTGCAATATAGGTACAAGCTCTTCTTTGAAGGTTTGGTAGAATTCTGGTGTGAAACTCTTCCAGAGATTTTGTGCTTCTGTTGTTGGAAGCTTTTTTATTGTTGTTGTAAGGAAAAACTACTCTGTACATTGACTTAGGCAAAAAATTTCTGAATAAGACCCTACAAACTAATGCAAAAAAAAAAAAAAAAAAAAAACTAAAAAGTGGGACTTAATTAAACTGAAAGGGTTCTGTGCAACAAAATAAACAACAGAGTAAATAATCTACAGGATGGGAGAAATATTTGCAAACTATACATCCAAGAAAGACTAATACCTACAATCCACAAGGAAATCCGACAACTCAGCAGGAAGAAAACAACCCTATTAAAAGGCAGGCAAATGATATGAACAGACATTTTTTGAAAGAATAGATATAAGTGGCCAAAAAAAAAAAAATAATAATAATACAATAAAAAATTCTCAACCTCACTAATCATCAAAGAAATGCAAATTAAAACCACAATGAGATAACACGTTTTGCCTGTTTAGAATGTCTGCTATTAAATAGAGAAAACACAATAGATGTTGGTGCAGATGCTGTGAAAAGGAATGCTGATGCCCTGCTGGTGGGAAAGTAAATTAGTACAACCTCTGTGGAAAACAGTATGAAGATTCCTCAGAGAACTAGAAGGAGACCTACCATATGATTCAGCAGCCCCACCTCTGGGTATTTCCCCAAAGGAAAAGATATCATTATATTAGAAAGACATATGCACTGGTGTGTCTACTGCAGCACAATTCACAATGTCAAAGATGTGGATCAACCGAAGTGCCCATCAACTGATGACTGGAGGAAGACAATACGGTGCGTATGGAGCAATACTCGGCCACAAAGAGCAATGGAGGGTGTCTTTTGTGGCAAACTGGATGCAACTAAAGGCTTTTATCCCAAGGGAAGTTTCTCAGGAACAGAAAACCAAATACTGCATATTCTCCCTTCTGATGGAAGCTGATCTACGGGCACACGTGTCTCACAAAGGGTCAGAACAAGCACTGGAGACTCAGGACGGGGTGGGCGGGAAGCGGAAGAGATGGAAACTTACCTGTTAGACAGGATGAGGTGTGCACTGGTCAAGGGAAGGGTGCCCTAAAATCCTTGACTTCGTCACGACACCATTCATGTAATAGAAAACCATCTGTGCCCCATAAATCTACTGAAATTAAAAAAAAAAAATACTTTAAATAATATAATTGAAAATCACCACAATTGTAAGGTCCCCTGTCTGTGAACTCTGCCCATCCTTTCCTCAACTCTTGCCTTTGGAGGCTGGCTTTGGGACTTCCTGTTCTAAGTCCACCCCCAAGCTATCCACCTGCTCCTCCTGGTGCCTTCACACATCCCCCTGGGGGTGGTACGGGCTGGGGTGGGGATTTCACTCACTCCCAAGGCTCAAGGGGCCCCAGGTGCAGATGACATAGCCAGTGCACCTGTCTCCCTGAGGCACCACCTCAGACCAGATCAGGGCTCTTTCTAGGGCCTGTGCTAAGCCCCCCCATGTGCTGTCTAAGGAGAGGTGAGATCTCAAACATCAAGTCAGTATTTTGGGGAGTGCTTCACTCCTCCCTGGGTTGGTGCCCAAGTTCCAGGACTGACCAGGGCTTGAATTTCAAGGGAAAGGTCCTGATGTGGCCTTCAACTTTCAGTTCTCTTGGGCCACCACCCAAACCCATGATCTGTAGCTCCCAGCCCCTTAGCCAGTCTCCACCCACTTGCTCCTAGGACACAAGACTTGCCCTACAGTTTCCAGTGTCCCCTCTCTCAGGACACTCCAGTGGCCACTCTGCTTCACATGTCACTGTGGGAGTAGGGCAAAGAGCAGGCCGGGCCATCCTCTCTCCCTTTCCACACCAGCCCTGAGAGGTGGCTTTGCAGTGACTGCCTGTGGGAACAGCAGGTGCGTGAGTCCTGCCTGCCCTCCCATTCCAGGACAACCTGTCTCTCCCTCCCTCATACTTCCTTCAAGAGCTCTGGCGCAATCTCCAGGATAAGTTTTGGCTTTTAGGAACAAATTAGCCCTCCACAAATTTCTCCAGAGATGAACAAGCTCGGGTTTGCTCTGCATGGATAAAGGCAAATGGAACACTTAGTAATAAAAATATAATAATTCCACAAAACAGAGTCTACTCATTAACTGGCAGACCTTCTCTCATCAGGGAAATATACAAGAGCAAATGGAGCTCCATTTATTCACAGAACACCTGCTTCGTCAGGAAGACTCTCTCTCTGGAGCAGAGTACAAAGGCAGCGCACACCTCCAGTGTGTGGGAGCAGGGGCTGTGCATGCCGTATGTGGCTATGGCTCTGCGCTGGCATTTTTCCATTTTTGTTTTCTGAGTTCTCACTTATATTTAGACAATGACTAAAAGGGTTTTCCCAGCAGACAATAGAAAACACACAAAGGAAAGTTGTGCATTTCAGGTGGGAGTTATTAGCACACAGGTCTTAGAGAATGAGCAAACGAGTGCCGTTACAAGAAGGAAAATTTGTGAGCACTGGGAAGTGGGCAGCAGGGTGGGAAGATTCAGGAGCAGGATCAGGGACTCCTGTGATGTCTGACAGGCTCGACGTTCCAACCTGAAGGATCCCAGGCATGATGGATGCTCACCCCTGGAGTAAGTTGCAGGAATCTGTGGTGGGAAAATCACAGTGTCCCTGAGTGCTGCTGAGTCTGCAAGGGGGTCATTGCTTCAGAAATCCTGTAGGGACATGTGGCACTTTGTGTCATCAAAAATATCAAGGAGGTAGGTGCAGTGGCTCAGGTCTGTAATCCCAGCACTCTGGAAGACCGAGGAGGGGACATTGCCTGAGCTCACAGGTTTGAGACCAGCCTGAGCCACAACAAGACCTTGCCTTTAAAAATAGCTGGGCATTGTGGCAGGTGCCTGTAGTTCCAGCTACTTGGGAGGCTGAGGCAAGAGAATCACTCAAGAGTTAGAAGTTGCTGTGAACTATGTTGCTGTGGCACTCTACTGAGGACAATAAAGTGAAACTCTGTCTGAAAAAAAAAAAAAATGTATATATCAAGGACACACAACTGCAGAACAATATGTTTCCTTCGAATCTCCCAAAGGAAGTTGAGCCTGAATGCCGTAGCCTGGCAGGGGGTCTGGTCTCATTTCTTATGGCTGATAAAGGAGGCACAGATGTCCGGTGAGCTTTGCTTTGCAAACACTCGGGTTCACTTCTTCTTCTTCACTCTCCCTTGCTCTGGAGGGGTTTTTCCTTCTTATTTTCTCATCCTGATATTTCCCTTTGCATGAAAAGCATCCTGTAATCCTACAGGTCAAAGAGCATCGGGTTTATTGACTGACTTCCTGGTGTCAGAGGTGAGAACCACGACCAGACATGAGGAAAGCTAGGATATGAAAAAGGTCACCACTAGGAAGGTTGGGGTGAAACGGTGGCTCTGGGAGAGAGCACCAGCACCGCGTCCAGCTGCCGGGCACACCTGTGTGCAGCTCTGGCAGTCAGCCCAAGAAAACAAATTGTCCTCAAAGCTAGGAGGAGGACCCTTTCCCCGGGGCTGCTGCCCAGGCCTGGAGAGCCACAGAGGTGGAGAAGGGGTTGTGGCGCTCCATGGAGCCCCTTGCCCCAGGAGGATCTGAGGATGGAGCAAGTGGGCCTGGCTCACGCCAGGACGCAGCATGAACTGAGTTAAGGAGCCGCATGGAGGCGTTTGGAGATGACAGCTCAACTCTGTGTTCTCCCGTGCCATGTGCTCGCAGCAGAAGCTCAGTTCCAGACTGAGCCGTTTTGTTGGAGTGAACGCGTGTACCCATCTCCACCTCTTATGCTGAGGTTTTCATTAACATGATTAGGCCCAATTGGTTTGCTGTTGGAAATTGCCATCTGCTTTTACTAATTGACCATAGTTGCATACCCCAGGTGGCAAGTGCCCCCGTTGCAGGGCACATTTTTACGGCCTTGGACATGTCTCAGGAAGTCAGCTTTCTGTCCTGTTTCCAGCATCTTCTCCAAATCACAGCACCTGTGTCCAGGTCTGGGGGCTGAGTGACGTCCAAACCAGGTGTCACGTGTGCACTTGTGCTCTGTGTGTGGCTGGGTGTGTGTGTGTGCTTTGGCACTGCCCATGGATGTCTCTCTATGAGTGTACATGTGTGCATGTGTGTGCAAGCAGGGAGCTGTGAGGGCACCAGCTGTAATCAGCACTTTATGACTTGTCGTGCCTGCCTCTTTGATGTGACCAGGCTTCCTGGGTCTTTAGCACTGTGACCCTCCCTGTGCTACCTGCTCTCTGGGACAGGACCCTGATGGCTCCTGGAGGGCAACATTGGGGGTCTCCTTCTCAGACCTCTCTGTGCTTATAATTTAAACATTTGATAAAGTCTTTTCTGCTAAGCCACGTGTGTCCTGAGCATAGAGCTCTGTCCTCCTTGCTCTCCCCCAGATGCCCAGGGCCTGTGCAAACACTCATCAAGGACTGGCTGATCTATGAACTGAAAATGGCTTTAGTCTGTAAAATGATGTAGGGCCAGGACTTGTCCACTCACCATTCTCTAAGCAAGACCAGGGATCCCCCTGGCACATCAGAGTGACTCTGCACACTTGAGAACGTGGTCACGCAGGAGGCAAGCCCCTTCTTTCCTTCTTCCCTCCCTCCTCCCGCCTTCCTCCCCTCCTCTCTTCCTCTGCCTTCCTTCCTTCTTTCCTTCCTACATCATCTCTAAAGAATTTGCAAAGTCACCACTGACCCACAGCTCAAACCAGCTCATCTACCTGTTTCATTCACCCTACTGACTGGTTTCTTCAAAATATATTTAAATTATCTGCCAAGGTTATTAAGTGTGATAGTCCAAATGTGGGGACCTAAATGCCTACCTGCTTTTAACAAAACAATGTGGCACAGCCTTGTCCCACAGGATCTGTTATCTGCAAGTAACCATCCATCAGACACAGATGCAGGTGCCAGCTTCTTTTAAATGTGACCAGTGCCCTCCATGTGGCCACAGCCCTGCTGGTGATCTGTAATCACCAGCCCCGCAGGAAGACGCCCACTGTGTTGGGAGACAGCAAAGACCACCACTGTGCCAACTGTCAGAAACAAGGGGAGAATACCTGCCCCCACAACACCTTGGGCCACAGCTTACATTTTGCCCCAGCCCAGGAAGACAGAACCCACATGTAGGAGATACACGGCAGGCACATGTCCCACCCATAGGTAGCAGGGACTACAGAAGCCTCAGTCCACTGTGAGCTTAGGAAAGCTTCCTGAGCAGATGGAGTCTGGACTGTGCCCACCCCACTTGCACCACAGCTGAGGGACCCCGAGAGGTGGCCTGCCCGGTGTTACAACCGAGGCACAGGACTCAGTAGGCAAAGTGTGGAAGGATATCTCCTTCCAGGGTGGGAAGAAAAAGGCCTGGGTTGTCCCAGACGGTTCCTCCCTACTTGAGATATTAAATTCTCTAGGAAGGACAGGAACAAGGCCCAGGCTGTCCCTGGAAGTGTTCATTGTCCCTCTGCTCATTGTTCCCTCCCTCAGCTCATTGCACTCCCAGCTCTTTCTTTGGTGTCTGAGAACTACATACAGAAAGCAGGGGAAAGAACAGAGCTGCCAAGGCCACCAGAGAACTGTCTGCAAGTCCACCTGCCCCGCTGGCCTTCCGATTTCCCACCCCCTCCAACTGCTGGTTTGCTGCCCTCAGCTGATCTGTGACTGTGAGTGTGAGTGAAACCTGGAACCCACAGACCTCAGTCCAGGCTCTGCCACAGTCAGGGAGGCCAATCAATGCTCTTGGGATGAATGAATGAACTGGTGCTAAGCCTCCTTCTAAGAACATTTAGAGAAAAAAACAAGGTAAAACTAAAAATGCTATCTTATTGATATACTCCAGTCACAATCCGTTGAAAACAGTGAAAAAAGTGGGCCTAAGATTTCCCATTTTCTTTTTCATATAATTCTTTTTTCTAACAATAGTTTTGAGCTATCTATGTTATTTTTTTCTTAAGTATCTTGCAGAGATTTTTTAATGTATTTCCTTTCTCCAAATGCACACTTATACAGGTTTCAGTTTTCCCACACTGGATGGTAAGGTGCCTTCTGCTAAATGTCTTCTAGATGAGTCTTCTAGGAGCCCAGTCTGCAGATAAAACAGCATTTTTCCTAATGACATTGCCAAAGGGAGTTGGGTCATCAACAAACACGACGGAGAAACAAAGGATTTACAAATTTCATTAAAGAACAAGAGAAAGGGAATACAATGGGGACTATTTTTTTTCAAAAGCACATGGTAAACATGTACTTTTGAAATCATGTATGTGATGGTATAGATTGCTGGCTGGCTTTCTGGCTCAAAGATGGGGCTTTACTTTCTTACATTATAGTTTTTATTATTTGCTGTTACTTCCTTCAAAAAATAAACCCCACAAAGTAACATCTTAATGCCACCATCTTGTTTTGCTCATTATTTTGTAGGGAAGGAAGGCAGGAAGGGCTCAGCCGGGTGGTTTGTTGCTGATCTATGTGGCTTCAGCTGTAGTGGTGGGATGTGGACTGTTCTTCTAACAGGGTTCACTCATGCAAGGTCTGGTTCCTTGGTGTCCCTCAACCTCTTGATCTTCACGTAGTGTTTAAGCTTCCAGCATTCTTTCTCAGTGAAGTTCTTCATTTGAACTACAAAATAGGGGGTAGAATTTAAGTGGTTATTTCTTTCAGTCCCCTAATTAGTATTGAACATGATTACTACTTTAGATCCATAGAAAATGTGAAAATTTACAACCTATTGCAAATGCCTGAGGGCATTTGAGTGTAATTTTTTCACAGAAGTTTAATTCTACATGGCTATTTTAGTACGTCTCTAAACTGTGGTTTAGATTCCCACAGCCCAGGAGCCACGAGAAGTTGGAGACCTCATGCAACTGCTCAGGGCCTCCAGAGACCAAGGTGACAGCCTCCAGTCCTCTTGAGGTTTAGGTCTAGAGTGAGCCGAGTGTCAGCAGAACCAGGGTAGACTGTGGTGGGAGAGGACACAGGCCCCACCTCTTTAGAAAAAAAGAAAAGGTTCATAATGAAGTAGCACTTATATCCCACACAAGGCTGACATGACTCACGTCAGAGAGTACCATGAGTTTTACGGTTCTGTTCCTCCTCCTCCTCTTCCTCCTGGTCATTACTTTCGTCTTGCTAAAGAGGTTCTGGTGGGCTGCAAGCTGAGGAACATTTCCTCTTTCTTCCCCAAGTCACACTTTTGATTAAAGGAAAGTGGAGAAGGAATGTAGGTATTAGTTTTCTGTCTGATAATTAGTAACAACTTCTTTACTGTTCAGAGCATACAACCAGTTTTAATCACTTCTAATGGAGCATACGCCAATTCTGCAAGAAATCCACTAAATATATCTTTGAATGATGGAAAAACAAATACAGAGCCTTCTGGGGAGCGAAGCTTATGAAAACATGGAGCAGGGTAACCACAATTTTCATAGAGTTACTGCCTAGGTGAAGGCATTTAAAGCACTTGGTCACCAGCCCACTTCAACCCTTCCTGGTTCAATTCTCACTTACATGCCTGCAAACAGAACTCCAGACAGCATCTACGTGACTTTCTCTTTAAAGCAATTAAAGTCTACCTCAGCCAATGGGTTATAAATCACAGAGGGGCTTTTAGACGTTCACAAAATAAACATGGTGATGGAAAGGTCAAAAGGTCCAACATACATGGAGGTCAGTCGGCTCCACACAGTATCCATGCCCCAGTCACCAAGGACACAAGCAAGGTGAGTGAAGGGTCAGGCAGTGTCAACACAGGAGCCATCACCTGACACAATGTCCTGTCTGTCCCAAAGCCCAGGAAGCACTTTGGGTACAGGGGAAACAAACTGCTCTGGAACAATGAGGTCAACACCCCAGAATGACCAAGCGCACCAGTGCCCAGGCCGTGACCCTGTCACCATTCCCCAAGAAGAGGACTGGGGAGCCCTGCACAAACGGCTGAGTGTAGGCCTGGGGCTGGAGCCATTCAGGTGGCCTAGAGCTTCCTGTAGCACCAGCCAGTGAGTGAGTGTCCAAAACCAGCCAGGTGGGGACACGTGGAAAGGGCACAGGAGAACACCTGGACAGCTCCCAGTGGCCACACTGAAATAATACAAGCAACAAAACACATTGTATCACAATAGCATCACAAATAATTTATGTAGACGCTCTGCCCTCAGTGACATACAATATAATTATTTTTCTTCCATTTGGATGACAGAGGACCTGTGCATCTCATTTCCAAAGAGTGCACTGTGAAGATGGGTCAACTATGCCTTTACAGTTGGGGATCCAGACCCACTGCTTCTCCAAGTGACCGAGGTCAGCATCACTGGGACCAGGCCTCCTGCTGGTATGAGCTCTTGACATGATGCTGTTCTCACAGCATCTGACCTTGTAGTCTTCCTCCCTAACATCCCAATTCCCTGTCCAACCATGAGAAAGTCATTGCAAAAGCCCAAGGTGACGGACATCCTATGAAACATCTGACTAGTTAAATGTCGTTAAAACAAGAAAAGGCTATGCACTGTCACAGAGATGTGAAATCAGGCGTGATGTGGTCTCCTGGACTGGCTTTTGGGTCAGGAAAGAAAACATTAGGTACAAATTAGTTTGGGAGATTGAAGCAGGGGGATTGCCTGATCTCACTGGTTCAAGACCAGCCTGAGACAGAGCGAGACCTGATCTCTAAAAAATAGCCGGCCGTGGTGATGGGCACCTGTAGTCCCAGCTACTTGGGAGGCTGAGACAAGAGAATCTCTTAAGCCCAGGAGTTTGAGGTTGCTGTGAGCTATAATGCTGCAGAACTCTACCCAGGGTCACAAAGTAAGACTCTGTCTCAAAAAAAAAAAAAAAAAAAAAAAAATATTGATGGCCAAACTGAGCATGTAGTTTAGTTCACAGTAATGGGACAGTGGGGGGTCCTTAGTTGTATCAGCATCTAATGACATGAGGTGTCAACCACAGGGACACTGGATAGGGTTCAGGAACTCATGGCCCTCCCTCCTCAGCTTTTCTGTGAGCCTCTGCCCCTACTGAAAAGGTCACTGAAAGTTTCAGAAGCAAAGCCGGTCTCTAACACTCTCCTCAGGTGCGCCCTCTGGCCCTGTCCACCTGGACGTGGTCTCAGCTGGAATGTGTGTCTGCTGAGCAGCAGGGCTGCCTCTGAGGAACAGGATCCCCATCCTTAGACACTCAGAAAACAACCTGAGGACAGTGGAACTCCCAGTGTTGTTACAAGGAAGACAGAAGGCATCAGCCCACACTGGCCTCTGTCAATGGCACCATGACTTTGAGGATATTCATCTTACAGTGCAGGCCAAAAGAGTTCTCTGTCTGTGTGATCCAGGATGTTACACATGAACTATTTCTGGGATGCCATTGTTATAAAAGGTGCAAAAAAATAGAATACGAGTTTCATGGGATCGCAGACAGCGAGAACAGCTTTCATGAGCAGGTGGCAAAAAACTTACCAGGAGGTATAAAATATTCGCTCGCAATGGATTAATTGTTGTTCATTAAAACACAGGGGTGAGTGTCAGAGAGTGAAGTGAATGTTACACTGTGTGCACTGTTTGTATAAAGCTGTCCTCAGTCGCGTCACCCAGCCCTGGGCATTTGCCAAAGTGAGGTCAAGGGGGCGTATTATGAACAGAACTGAGTTTTATACCAAAGAACATTCTTTCCAGGTGAGCTGTCTGAAAAAAGCCCTTCTCTAAACATACAAGGATTAATGAATAATTAAATACTCCCATGCTCCACTTTGCCTGGTCGTCTGTTGAAATGTGAGTTTAAAATACACCTGCCCTGGACAGTCACTCTGACACGGCCACCTGGTCCTGCTCACTCACTGGTTCTAGGCACTTCTATACATGAAGCAAAGTGGACTTTAGACAGCAAGAATCTTAAATGACCCTATCAGAGTGACACTTGTCACATAGTCTTGTCACAAAGTCAGAGCAACTTTCAGGTAATGAGAGGCAAAGAGGAATTTCCCACAGCTGGGAAGGAAACCTTAGCCACGGCCAGCCACGGGCCGGCACCTTGGCTGACCCAGCTCTATGGAGCAGCAGAGGGCATGACGTCATGTCGCACACATGAAACTGTCCCCGAGGGTGGTGAGCTGGCTGCCTGGTCACCAGAGCCAGCGTGCTCCCTGACCACTGCCTTCACAGACTTCGAAAAAAGAGAGGAAATGGTGGAGAGAAATAGCCGCAGACGCTTGCAGACGAAAGCACAAAATCCTCCCTGCATTCTGACTTGTCTTTATCCTCGGAAAGCGCTGGGAGGGAAGCAGCTTTAATGGCCGCTGCCCGTCTCTGCACTTCTCCTCCCTGGCTTGTCTCCAGCCCACCATGACACGGACCCTGCTCGGTGACCTGCAGAAGTGGATCCCACAGCCGGTGATCCCCAGTAGAGCCAGGAGGTGCCAGCTGAGTCCCTGGCCGGGGCTCACAGCGGAGTCTTGAGCTTTCCTTAATTTTGACCCTTCCCTTGCCAAGAGCGTCACTCCACATCAGTCATCTGCTCCACCGCTCTGAACACCAGGCACCTTCTGAGGGGGTCAGGGAAAATGCCATTTCCTTTCACAGATGACAAAATGAGGAGCAATAACTTGCCTGAGGTCCTTCAAGTGGTGGCTCAAGATGTCTCGGACGCACCTGCCTTGACTTCAAGATGCAGGCTCTCTGCTGCTGCTGTCAGCCCACTGGGCTGAGAATTGCACAAAGGGAATGGTGTTACTTTCTCCTTTTATAAACAGTTTCATCACATATAAAGGTCGTGGGACAGTGAGGCCTGTGGGGGAGTGGGCAGGGCCTGGCTGCGCCCCTCTCCCTGGTGGAAAGCCAGTCCAACCTGCTTAGTGTGCGAGTCTGCAGAGCCTCACCGGGCCAGCGGAACTATGAGGCAGGATTAGTCTTCCTCCCAAGCTCAAAAGCTACAAAGAGTGGCCATGGTATTTTCACTTAAATTTTGAGAGATGTTTTAATGCTTTTTAATTTTTTTTTAAATGCATCTTTCCTGCAGGTTGTATGTTCCAGGTGGGGCCCCTGCTGTGGGCTACACAGGCCATGTCTTTTTGGACAAGGTCCATGTCATACAATGCTAACCATGTATTCGAGAAACCGAAGCCACATTCTTCAGGGACAAAACCTCCAGCTGTCATATTGCCAAGATCCCCCCAGAGCAACCCTCCCTGCAGCCTTGGGGCCACTGTCTGAGCAGCCTTCACCCTTCCTCGGCCTCGCCCCAGCTGCCCTTAGGAGTATTCTTTCGGGAATCCTGTATTCAGGCCCTGGATTTAATTGGCTTGTATGTTCACTTGGGCTGCCCCAGTCAGCAATGTATTTTTAGGGCTCTGTCACACACAACTGAGACAGCTTTGCTTTTAGAAACATGTAATTAGTATAACCAGAAAAACTTTAGAAAATGATGTTCAAAGCTTCAAAGTGGATGCAAGGTTTTCGCAGAATTTTAGAAGAAACTCACTTTTTAACAGATGACAGGAGCCATGAGTCTGTTCTTAGGAAAAATGTTTCTGTATCTCTAGCATCATCTCCAAACTGTGTCACTGACAGGTGCTCCGCGACTCACCACCCTGTGAGTCAGCACAAGCCCAGACCTACAGTGGCCAGGGCTTCACGGGGCAGGCCAGCCTCTGCAATGCCACCGTGGGGGCCACCACCTCACCCTGGAAAAACACCTGTGCATTGGCCCAAGACCTTCAATCTCCACCCCACCCCTGCCAGTTGTTGTTGAAGAAGGTTGACTTGATGACATCCCTTTTTCCAGGAGCCCCTTGAGATCTGAGAGCAGTGTGGTCTCAACCCTGCCAAAGGGACTGAGGTCTCCACCAGCCCCCGATGCTATCATGTGGGGATTGGCCTGCAGAGTGGGGGGTGCTGAGGACTGGGCCACCTTCCTGGCCCTCTAGCCCTCCCCCAGAACAGCCGCTTCTGAACCACAGAGATGCCCCTGTCAGATGCCCAGTTTACCCCGTGTTTTTCTGTCTGCATGTGATTTTATCAGATGGTCTATGCTTTCCAAAAGCTAATCTTTTTGTGGCAAACAGGTATCCCTTCCTTAGGGCCACTGGTGGGAGATAAACGCTCACTTAGGGAACAGCCTTTATGTGACACGACAAGGTACCAGGAAGGACACGTTTTGAGCCGTGATGTCACGCCCTGTGGTTTATGTTTGTGTTGGGTCCTTGTGGAATTTCATTCCCTGTTTTGCTGTTTCTTTGTATTCTCTATTTATTTTTAAGGTTGGTTTAAGACAAAACAAAGACCTGTCCTGGACATGCCATGTTGTTCTGAACAAGAAAACTATTTTTAAAAGTCAGTAAACTAGGAGTTAGGGATAGTTCTGAAAGAAACTTTTGTGCGCCCTCAGCTTGGACTCAGGTCTACTTCATTCTTCTGCACACATGCGTCTTGCGTGAATTTTGTTCTTCTGCTTTTACAACAGCTTAGACAGTACACTTGTGTTTCTTTCTTGCTTCTACTTCAACCACAAGTACCATCTTTCCTAACAGCTCTCTGTCCTCAAGAGGCACGTTGGAGAAAATGGTCAGAACCTCGAGGAAAGTCCACTAAGTACCTGGTGTGGAGCTCCTGGGACACGGCACCCAGCAAAGCCCCCTCCACCAGACAGCCCCGCAGCCCAGCCCCGCCCGGCTGCCCTGACTTCTGGCATCCCGCGCTCTCTGACACTGACCTGCCTTTCCGACTTTTCCCCTCCATGATCTGCAGCACACGGTTTGTCCCCGGGTGTGTGCAGCATTAACGCACAGACTCCTTGTCCAATAGCTCCCTGGGTCCATGTTTTGATCCTTAAGGACACACTGATCTCTTCTGAGATCTGCCCACTATTGAAGCCAGAGGCTCTGCGCTCTCTAGAGACCACCCCTGGGGCCCTGAGCATCTCCACCCCTGCAGACATCTATGAGTGAACGTCATCTTCCCAATGTCCTTATTTGCAGACTGGAGCTTTTAAGGTAGGAAGTTTCTGGGCCCTGGGAGGTGGCATGTCCTGAGGTCCACACAGTAGCAGGCGTAAGTCTCCTGGTGTGGGGAGGTGGCATGTCCTGAGGTCCACACAGTAGCAGGTGTAAGTCTCCAGGAGAGCAGTCTTCAAGATGCTGACAATCAATTCAATACCATTAAGTATAGGAACACATTGAGAGATGATTTAGACAGCTTGTGAAAAGTTTAGAAATGAACTATTGATAAACTCATAGCTAATTAAACAAACAGAAAGCCAGATGCTTAATAAATACAACAGAGTTCTCAGGAAGAAAGAGCAATTACTCTGTGCTCACTGGCTCAGCTTCAAATCTCCTAGGTCCCCTTATTACAAAAATGGCCTAACCACAGTGGAGATTTGTACAAACTGGATGGGCAGTAAAACAAAAACGTGTGGTGACACAGCATAGGGTCAGCAAGGCAGAGGAGCGAAAGGATCTGAAGCCTGGTTTCCCAGAGCAGGAAGTGCAGACAATGTCTGAAAGAGAGAAACCAAGGCTCAGAGGGCGAGGCACGACATCATCGTTTCAGCAGTGACAGCGGCCCTAGAGAAGTCTCTGTGATCCCAGACTGAGGATATTTTGTCTGCTCCACTGACAAATGCATGCACTTTTGCCTTGTCTCAATTATAATACTGCAGATTGGTAATGAGCTTGGCCACCAAGGGGCAGGTCTGCCCACCCCTCCTTCTTTGGAAACGTGTTCCTCTTTGGACTGTTTGCTCTTCTTCAAAGTGCCAGCTTGCTTATTTCTTGGAGAAACATTTAAACCAGTTGCTGTTTTTTAATTATGATTGCACTGAACAGAGCGGAACTCTTCGACCCAGGGCTGTCTGGCGACGGAACTCTGCTGGGTGCGTGTCTTCTCATCACAAATCTCCCGGACATCTTTCCATGAAGATTCCTTTCTCTATCCTCACTCGGCCCCTTGACGATTTCCTCTGTCTCCTGGCCTCAGATGTGGTCTGTACCCCGACACCCCAGTCCGGGCAGCACTGGCCCAAACTCCACTCTACTCCAGATCCTTCCACCTGCTTGGTTCCCAACATCTCAGCTTGGATGTCAGACAGATGCCTCCAGCTTATGGTGTCTGAAATGGGATTTCAGAACATCACCCCCAAACCCACCAGGTCTGGTCTTACCTTAGTTGAAGTCAAGCTCATTTCTACAGCCACTCAGTCCAAACTCTGTGAACCACTTGCCCCACACCTCACTCTGATGCACCCTGACCTTGGCACTGGCCCCAATTTCAAAGAGGTCTGGATTACAATCCCTCTCAATAGGTTGTAGCAGCCTCAACGTCTGGGGCAGCCACTAGCCCCCAACCTCTGTAGGAGCCAGCCTGCTCCATTGTGAAATATCAGTCAGATCTGTCCCTCCAGGCAGAGGCCCGCCATGGTCCTGCTTCCCTGGGCCTGGACGGGGAGCTTTTCCCAGGGCCCAGCTGCAGAGGCCTGCCTGGTCACCTCTGGTCACACCTCCCCTCTGGCTTCTCTTCCCACTCCCTCCCACCCCCACCCCCCCAGTCAGCCTCTGCCCTGCAGAAACCTTCAGGACGTCTTTCCTCACCTGGGTCAGTCTTTGTCCAAATCCTCCTGTGTGGTGTGGTTCTCCCTCCACCTTGGCCGCGGCTGCGCTCTCCTCTCACTCTGGCTGCTCTTCCTCCCTCCCCTTCCTTCCCCGCACCTGCAGAGACAATGCACCCATCACTATGTGCCATCTCACTATTACTCACTGTGTCACTGCCCAGGGCTTCTGTCACTTGCTTCCTGACAGGCAGCACTGCCTGTCACACAGCGAGGACTCAAAAACACTTTTTAGATGAATAACAAGTGATTCTGAAAGCTCCTTGTCTACAGGAGCCTTAACGTCTGGCAGGCAGTGCACTGGCTGTGTCTGGAGGCCATGTTTTTAAGCATGCAGGTGTGCTGAAATTCAGCACAGGGGAAGGCTTGCTGCATCACCCCTCTGTCTGAAGATGCCTCCCATTGAGAACAGCCCAGGAGCCACCATTCAGAACCCTGCCTGGCTGTGGGAGAGCTGCAGGTATATCTACTAACTTCCTGTTAATGACTCTTTAAAGTTCTCCACCATTTAAAGACACGTCACTAGCCATATTGAAGAAAAAACATTACCAGAGGAATACACGTTTTTTTAATGATCCTTAAAGAAGTATGAAGTAAAACTTCACCACCAGTTCTTTTGCCTTCCACTTTTCACTTCTTAGATGAACAAATTCTGGCCTGGTACCTGAGAGATGTTACCACACTGTAAAGTGCCCCCAGGTCACTGAGACTCCTGACAGACAGAGAGCTGGGTCAGACGTGGTGTGGGGTGAGCACGGCCTCTGGCACGGCTCACGTTCCACAGGTGACTTATTGTTGCCAACAGAAGTCGTAGGGTGTCACCCACACCAGTGTCCCCAGGGAGACGCAGCCACACTGGAGACCCAGGCTTACCTCGCCCTTGGTTTTCTCACACAAAATAGGGATTTTTAAAAGAAAAAAATTGTGGTGTGGAGATTATTTTGTTAGGAGGAGAAAATGTCAGCCTTAAACAAGGACTATTGGTCAATAATTTCTGACTTCAAAATTTGGGAGAAATTGTATGCTAGGGACTTAGTGCTATGAAAAATAAAAAAAGGTCTGACAGCAGAAGTGGCAAAGCTGGGCTGATACATTTTTCTGCCAGATATTTTTTCTTATCATGTCAGGGATTGCTTTTCCAGGGTGGAAATGAAATCTTGTTTCTACAGTAGCCAGTTATTTTCTGCTTTATGAAGAAACGAAGTATTTCCGTATCCACTGCTGCTGCTGTGGTTTTCTTTCTTTCTTTTTTTTATTTTCTAATTTTGAGACAGAGTCTCACTCTGTCACTGGATGGAGTGTTGTAGCCTCAGCCAGGCTCACAGTAACCTCAAACTCCTGGGCACAAGTGATCCTCCTACCTCCGCCTCCCGGGAAGCTGGGACTACAGACATCTGCCACTACACTCGGCTAGTTTTCCTATTTTTAGCACAGACGGGGTCTCGGTCTTCCTTAGGCTGGTCTCCAACTCCTGAGCTCAAGGGATCCTTCCTCCTTAGCCTCCCAGAGTGCTGGGATTCCAGGTCTGAGCTGCGAGTCCAGACTGTAGGGAATGTCTTACACCACCCTAAAAAACACTTCCGGGGAGAAAAAAGGGAAAATTAAGAGAGAATGAGAAATTGATCCAGGATCCATTTCAGGCGAATTGAGAATCATCTTTCCCCTAAATTTAGATTCTGTTTGTCCAGGCATAGCCCCGCCATTAGACCCCATTCACAGTCACTGCTCTTCAACCCCCCGTGCCTTTCTACCCAGATAGTTTGTCCTGGAAGTGTCCATCAACCCAGCTGGACTCAGACCATGCCCCTCTGGATGGGACCTGCGGCCTCCTCCTCTGTCCAGCTCTCTGCAGACTGTTAGGCCACAGCGGTCAGGGCACCTGACATGAGCTCCCACATGTAGACACATGACCACATAATCCGATGATCCAGCTCCATCTGTTTTAAGATTTGGAAACTGAGTTCCCAGTGCATGAGGAGAGGCCAGCAGTGCTGTGCAGAGGTGGGGCGAGCTCCCCGCTGGGGTCACCCCCTTTAGTGTCGTTCTCCTGTGAGTCTCCAGAAGCTGAGCCAGTCTGTCCAGTTCTCCAGCGCTGCAAGGCCCACTCTCCTCATAAGCAGTACCACCCCCACTCCCACCCCACAGCCTGCAGGGCGCCACAGGAGGTGGTGCCACTCCCAGCACGCAGGTGGCCACCAGGAGCGGAAGCCACTTCCCCACCTCCCTGGGCTCCCATCTGCCTGAGCTGCGGAGCCGAGCTCCTCCTACCCGCACAGCATTTGAAACCTCCCTCTTTAGTCACCAGCTGGCACCTTCACTGGCAGCACCTGCTCTGACTGCAGGAAAACATGCTGCTTTTCTGTTGGAGTGGACATTAATTAACTTCCTAATGTTTATGTAACTTGAAACTGTATCCATGATACCTAATTGAGATATTTAGAATAAGTTGACATAAAACTTAAGAATTACTGACTTTAAGAGAAACTCACCATCAAAAACAAAAGTCACATGCTCCACAACAGATGACGCTTCTAATAAAATACCAAGTGCATTTTATCAACGTGGGCCACTGGAGCTGCAAGCTGGATGCAAATAAGGTCGACACTGGGGAGGATGTGTACTTACCTGGGAAAAAATACAGCATATAGCTCTGATATCCATATCTCCAAACTCTGAAAAACACACTCTTTAGGTTTTGACTGTTGAGCAAAAACCAGTTCACTTGACACCCAGATTATACCACTGTGGTACTGTAAGGCTTCCTGGAGAAATGGCTGACACTGGGTCTGGGGTCAGACGTGGGACGGTGAGCCCAGCCTGTGCCATCACACAAGAAGAGAAGGGCGTCATGTAGGACTGTGCACAGCACACGTGTGCCAACTTGGAGATGCTCCATGGCCACACGGACAGGTATAGCATCTGGTGGTGCTGGCTCTCAGCCTCACCCAGCCCACTCAGTCCCACCAACCTCCTCCAGGGCATCTGTTCACCACACACATCTGAGTGAGTCCCTCGGTGCTCCCGGGGCCCCTGCATCCCCTCTGATCCCAGCCAGACCTCCCTGAACTGTGATGGTCCATTACATCTTTTCCCTCCAGCCTTAAACTGCAGCTGATCAGGAGTAGAAGCTGTTTCTTACCTGTCACTGATTGCCCAGTTCCCAATATAGTGTGTTACTCGTGTTATGTGAGCTGTGAAAACTTAAGGATCAATCTTGGCTTTGAACATGGGTCTCCATGAAGTGGAGACAGAGTTATAACTGTAGAATAAAAGTGGGACTTTCAGCCTTTCTTATTAAGAATGTGTTCAGTGTAGCCCATGACCTCAATAGCTTACAAGCCGGTGCCAGTTACAGACACTGTGCTATTGGGGCCTTTATTGTTTACTAGAAAAGAAAGATGTAGTAATTTCTAGGCAAAAAAACTGGAATTTCTGGGATCCTCTTCTGTATGACCCTCAGAGGGCTGTGGAGTGTCTGGGTGGAGACCCTGGGCACTCCAGCACACAGCCACCCACCAGCACAAGCATCCTATCTTCCTGTCACAGTTTTGGTCATAGGTGTGATTTCTGCAAATATGTGGTGTGATGAGCCACCTGCATCATGTACATCCATCGCGGCTGACGAAAAGCTTCAGCCAGAAGCTATTAAAAAGTAGAAAGTGAGATGGCACAGGAGCTTCTTTCTGAAAGGGAAAGAATTAAAGAAAAACAAGCTTGAGTGGCCTTAACAATGTAAAAACCCTCTCACTGCTGAGGCCTTGGACGGAGTCTAGGAGAAGGCGCCGAGCTGGGGTGGGCGGAGACTGCGGTTTGGTTTGAGCCTGGAACCAGACATTTAGTGGTTGAAAACATCACTAAACAGGCAATTTCAGTTTTGTTGCCCCCAAACCCAACCATCTGAAGTCTGTTATGCAGACCCAGCCACAATTATTAACTCTATCTTCAGATATATATATATTTTTAAAGCAAAATGTGTTTAAGCCTCTCTCAAGGGGATTTATGTTCAAACCTTGTATCCCTTTGGAGCTCTCATCTGAACTTCCTTAAGCTCTCCATGTTGTGTTCATTTTCTCCTCATTCCATTTATATCTGTCAAACTCAGCTCCCTCCTAAGTAGTTGTGACAGTCGAAAAAGGAAAGAAAAACCCTTCAAGGTTCAGAGCGTCAGAGCACGAGTCTCTCAGGTTATATCTTCAAGAGTTCGCAGAAGGGCAATCTTTGTGTTAAACAGCCAGAAGTGTGACATTTAAGTGGGGACAGATGCCTAAGTTTATGATATGATAAATGCTTGGCTGTACTGCCCCAAATCTGTGGCGCGCACAAGTAGTATTCGAGGTCAATTTTCAAAATGATCCCTACTTTTTTCATGACAATGTATCATTTTACCAACGACCCTAACAAAAGCAGTTAGCTGCCCTCACATCACACAGATCCCAGCGGCAAAGGGAATGATTTCATGCATAATATCAACAGCCATTTAGAAAATAAAATCAAATCAAGTAAAACCACGATGAAGAAAAAGGCACGATTGGGGACTAACAATTTCCATCCATGGAAATATTTTTCTAATCTAGCATAAGTCACGAATGGTGACACCACAAATCAATGCGTGAGCCGTAACAACCAACAAAGAGATAATTCACTCTCAGAGCTCCTGGTTCCATACCCCATAATCTGCGTTTGCAAGGAAGAGAGTTGTATGGGAAAATGATGCCAGGCACACTGAGCTTAGGATGTAAGAACCAACCATGCCTGAAGGTAAAGTCAGTTTTCCTGCCGGGGCCACGGGGACGGGTAGGTGACCTGAAAGTGGCAAATGAAGATTTCCTGCCCTTTGCCTTTTAACTATGAAGTGAATCGATGACTACTCCGTGAAAGCACGCGTCAGACAAATCATGTAAGAAAGCAAAACAACAATGGGAGTGTGAGAAGGTGAGAATTAAAATGCAGAAAATTAGACCACACATAAAATAAAACATCTTTTTATTGACATTATGCTTTGCTTTCAAGTACTTACAATCTGAATATGCTTGCTTTCTCTGGCAGTGTATATAATAAAGTCTACAGATCCTAAGGGGACAACACCTGCAGGACAATGAGCTAGCAAAGAAAAAGCAGGCATTAAGCACAATGATACTGACACTAAAATTACTCTTTGTAAACACATTTTTCTTTAAATTGTTTCAAGTTGATTCAGTCATTGAGCTTTTGTGAATAAGCATTCAGACCCACCGGGGTGACTTGCCATGTGGACTAGACTCACTCTTTCCGCCTCTTCCTCACAGAGACCAGTGCTCTTTTGTTTACAGTTCTATGAAATCAGAATTTATCATTCTTTATACTATTCATTAAGGTAATTTGTTGCTCATTTCTAGAACAAAATACTAGATGAAGGGAAGGGAAGGGAACAAGTAATGTGCAAAAGGACCCTTAAATGGACAGCCACAGTCACATCTGTGCCGGGGTACACCTGCTGACCCCCCACCCTGCTTCCCAGGGGGCAGAGTGCAGAAACCCTTGCTGACTTCTTTTAGCAACAAGGCCTTGGATAACAAGATGCTTTCCTGTGATAATTCCTATAACAGCTTTGAGTTACTCCACAAAACAATGACAAATAATGCAATCTCAAACATAATCACAGAAACAGACCGTTTGCTATCAATATAAAATAAAATAAAATGTTTAAATAATGGAAAATGTAAGCTTCCCACATTTCCAACATACAAGGGTGTTAGCCCTTTGGAAAGTGCCCTCCCTTCAAATAGCCTGATACAAGAGACCCAAGAATGACAATCTCCAGGCTCATGTGGGTTCAGAAATCCACACTAAACTGCTGGTTAGAGGGATTTGCTTTGTTTTGTTTTGACATTGTGCTGTTTCCTGCTAGCAAGTGCAGAAACCTTTTTTTTTTTTTTCTTTTTTCTTTCTTTTTTACCTGATTGTTGCCAATCCAAACTAATGGCAAGGAAGAAACATGAGGCCTCTGTGTTCTTAAGGAGCTTCTTCTGAAGACAGCACTGCCATGCAGTGGAGACAAAAAAGGACCTCTGTGCATGGAGAGAGGGTTGTAGGTAGTGATGCAGCAGCACTGTGAGAACATGCCTGTATGAGACAGTGAGGAGGGAGAGGAGGCCCACCTGAGACTCAGGGGGACCAGCCGGGGTCCCAGTGGCATCAGAAGATCAGCAGCGTTATCAGAGGATGAGCACCACCATCAGAGGATGAGGAACACCACCATCAGAAGATGAGGATGAGGAGCACCACCATCAGAGGATGAGGAGCACCACCATCAGAGGATGAGGAGCACCATCAGAGGACGAGGAGAACCACCATCAGAGGATGAGGAGCACCATTATCAGAGGATGAGCACCATTATCAGAGGATGAGGAGCAGGAGCAGCACGATCAGAGGATGAGGAGCATCATGATCAGAGGATGAGGAACACCACCATCAGAGAATGAGGAGCAGGAGCAGCATGATCAGAGGATGAGGAGCATTATCAGAGGATGAGGAGCACCATCAGAGGATGAGGAGCACCATTATCAGAGGATGAGAAGCACCACCATCAGAGGATGAGGAGCATCACCAGAGGATGAGGAGCAGGAGCAGCACCATCAGAGGATGAGGAGCATCATGATCAGAGGATGAGGAACACCACCATCAGAGGATGAGGAGCAGGAGCAGCATGATCAGAGGATGAGGAGCACCATCAGAGGATGAGGAGCACCATCATCAGAGGATGAGGAGCATCATCATCAGAGGATAAGCACCATTATCAGAGGATGAGGAGCATTATCAGAGGATGAGCACCACCATCAGAGGATGAGCACCATTATTAAGAATCTCTGTTGGACAATCTTACACTCACCATGCTCTGGTCACAGTTTCGATTCTTCTGCTGGAGCAGAGATGTTCAGGCATTCATTCACTCAGTGAGGCACCAGGCACCCATGAAGGGGCAGCACAACCCAGCAGTGTCTTGGCCCTGGTACTCTGCCTGATACTAACAAGGCAAGGAGGGAATGGACATGTAATGACCAACAGGGCACAAAGAAGATGGCACTGAGGATGAATTTCCACTGATGATGTCACACAGATAAGTTGGATCTGCTGCTTAAATAACAAAAAAAGTGATGGGTGTGCTGTGCATAGGAGTGCATGACTGTGTGTATGTGACTGACTGTGTGTACATGTGTGCATGTGTGTACATGTGTGCATGTGTGTGCATGATTGTGTGTACATGTGTGAGAGTGTGTGTGTGTGTGTGTGTGTATGTGTTATTCATGCGAGCCTGCACCAGCCAGGCCCCTGCAGGAGAAGTGGGCAGCCTGCCCTCAGGACGGGGCCAGCTCTGCGTCCCGTGCCCCCAGACTGGTAACTAGAAGAAGCCTTCCTTTTCAGCTCCAGACAGACATCCTCATGTGGCACTAGCTAGATCTTCATGTGGTCAGAATGTCACAGCCCCAAACTGTGTCACAGAACCAAGTGAGCCTTTGACAGTCCCGGCTAGGGGCTGTGTCGCTGTCTGACTCCACACTGATGCCTCTCCTCAGGTGTACTGGGGAGGGAAGAGTGACTTTCCTGACTCAGAGTTGATTCGCAAAGACCTTCCAGTAATTGAATGCATTTTAAAACACCCTGTTCCGTATTTTTTCCAGCTCTTGCTATTGGTTATTTCTAATTTCTAGCACAAGTTCTCACATGAGACCAGAACCTCTTACAAAGTCTGTACAACCACTTACAAAGTCTCTGAAAAGCAAAGGCTTTCACATAGTGGGTGGTTTCTCTGTCTCGCATGGTAGAAACATGGCCTGGGCCCGCGGTGGGTTTTCCCCACGTCTAGAAGAATGTCTTCCGATGAGCTGCAGAGGAAGCCAGGCACAGTGACACTCCACCCCATGTCCTAGCTGGCGTGTGACACACAGACCTGGGCAGTAACGAGTGTGTCCATTGGGACATTCCATGTATAAGAATTGGGGGAGAGAAGGAAAGGGTGCTTCAGACAAAGTTGTGGATAGAAGGAAAGGAAGGGGAAAAGGAAGCCTTGACCTGTCAAGAAAACATGGTAAGAGGGAAGTTAATTTTGCAAAGGATTGGCAAGGGATTGGAGCCTCTGAGGCCACAGAAGGGTCCTTGTGGAGAGTGGATGGGGGAGGGTGGGTCATTGCCACAAATATGCACATAGAGCAGGGGTGGGGAGGGCAGGCCAAGACGGCAGAGGAAGGAAGGAGGCCATGATCTGCATCAGCTCAGGACCAGCTCCCCCAGCACAGGGTGGAAGCGTGCTGAGCTGAAGACTCTACAGGCCCAGCAATGCACACAGAGCCCTCTCAAAGGCCCCGGGGCACCTTGCAAGGCCATATTCTGTCCCTTCCGGAACCCCTTCTCTGCATATGTCTCGAATCCCACAAAACCCAGTCTGCCCCACAAGCCCTGCTCCTCACGTCTGTATTAAGACTCTCTTCTGCTCAAATCAGGAGCATGTGTAAAAGAGGCACACGGACAAGCCAGGGCCTTCCTCAAACTCCCAAAGTCTCCACAGACGTTCCTGAGCTGATGTCTTCACTAGTACCCCGATTTAGATGTTATTTCATTAGGTGCTGTGGCTCTTTAAACCCCTCTTCCCAGTGGTTTCCGGGTTAGCATCTGTTTCTAAGGGCCCAGGGCCTCCATCAGTTGCTGTCTGTATCGGCTCTCTAGGGCTGTGGGAAGGAAGCCCCACAGCCTGGGCAGCTCAAATCACGGAAATTCATTTATTACAGTTCTGGGGCTGGAAGTTCAGGACCTGTAGGTTAGCAGGGCGGGTCCCTCTGAGACCTGCCTCCTTAGTCCTCTGTGTCCTCACAGGGTTCTTCCTCGCTGGGGTCTCATTTCTCATTGTCACCTAGGTCCACCCTAAAGACCTCACTTACTTTTAATCAGCTGGTTGAAAACTCTGTCTCCAAATACAGTCACACCCTGAGGCAGTGGGAGTCAGGACCCCAACGAGGGGCTCACAAGGGGCCATAACTTAGCACGTCATATCACCACCATATTTTGCCATCTGTAATGAACACTTTTTCACCCAAATTTTTGAGAGAAAAATAAGTCTGTGCATTATACAAGGATAGTACTAGTCCTGAGTCTCTACGAATGTTTTTAATTATTTTGTGCATGCTTATGTGTGAAAAGAGTAATTCTAGAAAGCAATAATGATATAATATCTGTATGCAAACTAATACCCTGGGATTTGGTAATCAGTTTTGTTGCAACAAAAGCGTTTTCGGCCAATGAAGAACAACATATTTCTCTTAGCATACTTTAGGTGGGAACTAGCAATCTAGCAGATATTTTTGCTAATGTAAAAAACAAGTACCTAAATGTAAACCAATAACAATTTGAATTAAAATATTAAAGTGAAAGATTTGGGGGCCAAAAATGTGGGTGCCCATTATACAGAGGAATGTCGTGTACATGGCCAAACACTGTACAACCTTTTCCTGTTTATAAACAGTCAGGAACTTTTTTCTCCCTCAGCAAGTCA
Organism: Loris lydekkerianus; assembly: GCA_963574355.1. NCBI lineage: Eukaryota > Metazoa > Chordata > Mammalia > Primates > Lorisidae > Loris > Loris lydekkerianus. Next base: position 1,837 of record CAUYPK010139713.1, on the reverse strand, counting down.
TCTTCAATCAGAAGCTTTGAGAAGGGAGAAACAAAAATCCCTTTTGTGGCCCGTTAAGTAAAGCCACAAACAAAGATCTGCTCAGGGAAACAAAGCCCTTCCTCTAAATAATTCTTTACTGATTCCTCCAGAAACTGCTCTAATTCAGATACAAATTTATTTCTTTTACTGCACTTCTGGTTACAAATATATGGTTATTCTAAAACAGAACTTTAAAAATTAATAACCTATTTAAGTAGAAGACTTTACAAGTTTTAAACATAAATTTAAAGTGTTTCCATGACACACAGTAATAACTCTGAACACAGAACCACTAAGTCTGAATTGGACTTAATGGAATTCATCAAGACATTAACGCAACATTTATAACGTATTTCAGAAGCAACGTTAATATTTCATCAAATCTGAAGCAAATAGCCTTTCAATCTATATAGTAAAGTCCTAATAGTTGCTATTACACTAGAAGCTAAAGGCAACAATAAACCACATGGAAATAAGGCATTCCTCTCCAGCCAGAGTGCTAATATTTTCAGAAATTATGGTGGGCTTTGGCTTTCTGACAGCTCTTGTTCCATTAGCTTGCCATATGTTTATTGCACATCTTTATGGAAAAGTTAAAAATATTATAAGGGTAAAATCTTAATGGAATATAACCTGGAACAAGAACACTTAGGAGAACATTGCTGCAAAGATCACATCTGCCCCAGGGGCGGCGTCACCCACAGAGCCCTGCGGGGGGCCACAGGCCAGACCCTGGCTTTGCAGCCTCCTTGGTGTCAGAGTCTTCCGGCTCAGCACCTCCTGGGAAGTTGCCCCGGTAAATCTCACCCAGGGTGGGCAGGCCAGGGGGGGAGTCGTTAAGTAGTTATGAAAACAATTCCTAAATTACTCTTCTACACTGGAAAAATAACAGTTGCATTGAACATATTTGCATTTATTTAAATGTGTTAAATGCTGTAAAACTGAAATGGGTTCATCAGTGTCCTATCCTGTAATGGAAGGAAACATTTGCCTTTTTTTTTAGTGAAGGAATTGTAACTTTATGTAAAATATGACTTGAGTCAGTCTCAAGAATTCCGTGGAGTCTTCTTGTACCTGTTACAAATTCATGAGCAAATTCATAGTTGTTCCTTTGTGTCTAGTCTTCTTCCTGAATAAAACATCAGCAAAATTCAGCTTTTCTAGAAGGACACAAATAATATTTAAGGTAAATATTGCTGCAGTAAATTACAGTGTTTTCCTGCCTTATTTTATTTTATTTTTTACATGTACATATGTTTCTTAGGCTTCCATTTTTTGCCTTCACAAAATTAAAAAGGCTTAAAGTTTAATAACAATAACAATGTTTAAGATAAAGACTAGAAATGAAAACCTCATAAAGAATGAACGAACATGAATACATTCAGAAAAGAAATCAGAGACTTGCTGCATCAAAATATTAAGCAATAATAATAAGAGTAGTGCAAAGAAAGTAACATTCACATTGTCAAATAAGAGTAACTCTATAATAGAATGCTGTGACTCTGAGATTCAGTATGGAGACATCAGTTAACATCTTTTTTTTTTTTTTTTTTTGAGTCTCCAAAAATAGACAACTCATATTTATAAATAAAAGTAAAAGGTAATTTCGAAAAACAGATCATGCCAAATCTTATAGACAATAGAAAAAGAAGAAATACTTCAAAACCATTCTACTTGATCTGGGTACTCCTGATATTAAAATTGGAGAGAATATATTATTATAAAGGGGAAATTAAAAACATATTTCACTTATAAATGAGGATGCAATATCCCAAACAACATATTAACAAGTTGAATTAAAAATTAATGTTTAAGT